>ML785385.1:339442-356643 GCA_009831015.1 Picea engelmannii
TTATATCCTTTAATTAATTAATAACTCACTTTATTAAGATCATTAAATCATCTTTATTTAATTAATAACTTGTTACCACAATTAATCCCCTAATTAGTTTTACTTTATAATCTTTAAACATTTATCTAACTAGGGTCGTTACAGGCTTGCAAGAAATAAAACAATATTCAATCAAGAATATCTCCTTTCAAGAATTGTAACCAATCAGGTGTGTGGATTACTTTTTGAAGCACTCTGATCTAATGGAGTTTCGTAGTGTAACATGGCTTTATTGGAGGAAGGAGAAATAATTTGAATGAGAGATTTACTACAGACTGTTGAAATATTGTGTAACTGCAAAGAATATTCTATTTATTATTGATCTATTATTCATTAGATCAATCCACTTTAGTGGATTTATCATGTCGGGCTTTGTAATTGACCAAATCCCCTTTTGTGGATTGGTCAAATCCTGATTGTAATATGCAAATTAAGAAGTCACCCCCCAAGAAAATTAAAGTGGTTCTAACCACCCAGAAAGACAAGTCGGCCCTGCCAGTGAAGAGACACCTCCTTTCAGCGCTTGCCAGTTTGTATAAATAAAGGAAGCCAACCACTCATTTGTACACTCACTCAACTCACTCATCTAGTGCGCAAGTATAGAAGGAAGCTACAGTTACCAGTTGTCGGGAGAAGGAAGAAAGAGAGGCGCATTGCTTGGGAGAGGACATTCTCTAGTGTTTGGTTTATTGTCTTGGTATTGGATTTTCTGGTCTAGCATCATGGTGGTTTGTCTTTCGTAGAGAGAAAGTTATTCTAGAACTATACTTGGTTATTGAATCTATATTAAAAAAAAATTGTTGGGTTTTCTTCCCCTTGAGGGTTTCCCAGGATAAATGCTTGTGTACTCTTGTGATTGTGTTTCTCTTAGTGATCCTATATATGCTATGGTTATCTAGTAAATTGAAAGAGACCTAATAATAGCTTAAACTTTAACATGGTATCAGAGCTAAAATGAAGAGAGCATATTTCACGGGAAAAAGAAAAACGTCATTGTTGTCATACAAGAAAATTAAGGCTTTTTATTAAAAAGGAATTTCAGCCCAAAGATCATCTAGAAAAGTGCGCCCTAGCCTAATGAACTCATTGGCACCTTCAGTGCACCTTTTCAGTGAATAGAACTCCTGGAAAGTGAAACCCTAGTCTTCACTAGTACCAGAAGTACCAGAAAACCAGAAGTACTAGGAAACCAGAAGTACCAGAGGTACCAAAAAACCAAAAGCACCAGTCTAGAAATCCGCTGGTCCAGTTTCAAGGGTCAGAAATTGGAATTTTTCAGAAACTAACTACACCAGGCCACTCGCCTTAGCCAAGCGCACCTCCTGGTAAGCTCAAAATTCAATTCTGAGCATTTTCATTTTTTGGTCATTTTCCTAGCTCTAGGTAAAAGATGTCTGTAAGCACTAAGATTGTTGACAAACTAGAAGGTGTGGAAAACTTCCATGCGTGGAAGTATAAGATCGCACTCATTCTTCAAGAGAATGACCTAACAAGATTCATTAAGAGAATGTACCATAACCTGCGGATGTTGCAACTAAAGCAAAACACCAAAAAGACACAGTTAGGGCCAATAGAATCATTGCAGATTCTATCAAAGATCACTTGATTCCTCAAGTGGCCTCAAAGAAGACTCCAAAATAAATGTTTGTTTCCCTAACCCGATTATATGAAGGAAAAGAAAGCATCAAGCATATGTGGCAGAGGAAGAGGAATCTCCTCCCTCAAAGAAAGCTTTAGTAGAGATTGAGGATTATGTACTTTAAGTTGAAGATAGTTGATTTGAAGAAAGATAGAAAATGGTGGAGTCTGTGGAGCCTCCCCACACAAAAAGATAAGTATTCATGTTATTTTAGTATCTTGTTTACTTTAATAGTTTATCATTACAAGTTAGATTTTTGTGAGAATGTTAATTAACCTCGCTTTATCTCAGTGTTTATGCAAACTTATGAAGGAAGTATCAAAGAAGAGGATAAAGAAAGAGATAAAATATTTATTTCAGATATGATCACTCATGAGAGTGACAAAGGTATGTGTTTAGCTATGATAGTAAGGGAAAATTTGGTAATTTCATAGCTAGAGTGAAAAAGAGTTCAAAAGTGTTATTCATGATTAGGGTTTCAGATGTGTACATGGTTAAACAAGTTTTGCTTAAGACGAGATGTGTACTACTTTGATAGAAATCATGATATAGTTTTATTTGATTACTGCTTATTGTTACTGACTGATTGGTTAAGTGACATATCTCAAAAAACATATTGTAAGTAAGTTTACAAGTCTCGGAAGAAAGAACTTATGCCTTGACTTGCATAAGTTAGACAACATGAGAAGGACTTATGATATGGTGACAGTCAGTAAAGACCATACAATATCCAATATTTATATAGGAGCAGAAGGCTCCTAAAGATGCATAACAAAAATGTTCAAGATGAAGAGAAAGGTGGATACTCAGATATAGTTGATGCGATGCAGGTAACTACAGGTTGATCCAATACCGTTCTTATAGATGCAGATGGAGCGGGTTGATCCAGTATGAAGTTAGAAAGAAAGAAATGTTCGAACTCAAGAAGGCACCCATGATAATATAGAAGAGAAATTTAAGGATGATGATTAGAAGCTCTTAGTTTGGTGAAAGAGGGAGCTATGTCTCTGAGTTCTAAATGGAGGATCATGATTTGGTGCAGTTAGGAAAGCAGTGGTCCATGGAACAATTTACTCAGTGGATGAGTAATGATATATTTTGATCAAGCTGAAAGTTATCCAGTAGATGAATGGTGCCCAACAGATGGGTAGCATGGTATTACACCATGGAAAGATTTTGGACCACAAGAGATTTTTTCAGATCCCCATAGATAGACCTTCGTAGAGAAGGAATGAGCAATCCCACAGGTAGACCTTCATATAAAAGGAAAAGAGAAGAGACCTTCGTAGAGAAGGGGAATGAGAAATTTGCTAAGGTTGGCCTCTGTCCAAGTGTTGAGTTTTAGATACTCTAGGGACATGCTAGAATACCCTCATAGAGAGGGGTGTGACCACACTCGTAGAGAGGAGTGTGGATGTCTCCAAGGGACAGCAGGTAGATACTCTCCTCTGGCCAAGGATTGAGTAGCCTGGAACACAAACCTTGACCATGTGGAATGGTTAGTTGGCTCTTGAGGTTTGTGTCGTGATCCTGCGTGGATCATGGAAAGGGAGTCTAGTCTTGCCCAGGCTAATATATTAGCTTCTCTAGTTCATGTGGGATGACTAGGAGCGAAGCTATGGTAGTAGTCCTCCCGAGTGGATGGGTGAGATAGATGACTACAAGAGAAGGGAGAACATAAAAGGAATGGAAAAAATCATAGAATATCTTATGTGTGAAGATAAGATATCTTCTGTGTGAAGATAAGAAAGAATATATTCTGCGTAAAGATGAAATAAAGAAAGAGTATCTTCTGCGTGAAGACAAAGAGAACAAAACTTATTTAATATGGATTCATGGAGAAACAGTCAGTGATCATGATGCCATATGACCAAGTGGATCATATCGATGTCGCCTGTTACCCAGTTGATGATGTTGCCCAGTTGATGATGTTACACAATTGATGTTGTTACCCAGTTGATGATATTTCCCAGTTGATGATGTTATCCAGTTTATGTTGTTATCAAGTTGATTATGATTATCCAGTTGATGATATTCCCTAGATGATATTGTTCAGTTGATGATGACATCCAGTGACCTGTCAAAAGATAAATAATATCCTTCTTGTCAAGAGGGAGTGTTGAAATATTGTGTAACTGCAAAGAATATTCTATTTATTATTGATCTATTATTCATTAGATCAATCCCCTTTTGTGGATTGATCATGCCGGGCTTTGTAATTGACCAAATCCCCTTTTGTGGATTGGTCAAATCCTAATTGTAATATGCAAATTAAGAAGTTGGCCCCCAGGAAAATTAAAGTGGTTCTAACCACCTAGAAAGACAAGTTGGCACTGCCAGTGAAGAGACACCTCTTTTCAATGCTTTCCAGTTTGTATAAATAAAGGAATCCAACCACTCATTTGTACACTCACTCAACTCACTCATCTAGTGCGTAAGTATAGAAGGAAGCTGCAGTTGCCAGTTGCCGAGAGAAGGAAGAGAGAGAGGCACATTGCTTGGGAGAGGACATTCTCTAGTGTTTGGTTTATTGTCTTGGTATTGGATTTTCTGGTCTAGCATCATGGTGGTTTGTCTCTCGTAGAGAGAGAGTTATTATGGAACTGTACTTGGTTATTGAATCTATATTAAAGAAGTTTTGTTGGGTTTTCTTCCCCTTGAGTGTTTCCTAGGATAAATGCTTGTGTACTCTTGTGATTGTGTTTCTCTCAGTGATCCTATATATGCTATGGTTATCTAGTAAATTGAAAGAGACCTAATAATAGATTAAACTTTAACACAGACAAGGCCAAATTCAACAAGACCTCTGCTAAGAAGGCCAAATCAAACTATTCATTGGCAACTTCATATGGGAGAGGAGGATTCCCAACAATGACTATTAAACAAAAGACAACACAACATGCTCTTTGACAGGGTGGAAAAAGGAAACCCAAGGATGGTAGTGCAAGGGGGATCATCTTAGATTCCAAGGGAAACCAAGAAACACGTTTTACATGGGGAATATGGATTGTAATGAATAATGCAACAAAGATGTTGATGCTTTGTTAAGGATAGACATCGAAAATGGCTAAAGGATTAAAAAATGTCACATGGATTGGACATTCCACCAGTGTCATAAGACACATGTGGTTCCAAAAAACCTTTCAAGACACTCTCCTCACAAGGGCTATTTGTAAATCTCAAGCTCTAGTTGAAGATTTTGAAGTAATTGAATTTTTCAAGGCTTAAGGAACATAATCTACTTGTTGATGCTAAAGAAAATGAGGGTGTTGGTGAGACGAACAAAGTTCGCTCACACAAGAATTATCCAAAATATCTGGAATATAGTAAAATAATCCATATAGGACTGTAAACAATAAATGAATAATAAGATATAATATAGATATATAATGAGATAATGAGATGATTCCAATTGAGAAATGAGGTCTCGTTTATATACCCACGCAGGGGTGCCCTTTACCAATAGTCATGTCCTTTGAGACATGACCTTTCATTATTAATAATTATTATTTATTAATTAATTATTATGTTATGAATATCTATGATATATGTATATTTATGTTCATAACATTTGTTATGAATATCTATGATATATGTATATTTATGTTCATAACATTGCCTTCCCCTTAAAAATGCTTTGTCCTCAAAGCATAATCACTGGAAGGCTTCCCTTTGAACTTTTTTTCTGGCACATGATGTCTTCTCAAATCTTCTGTGCTTGTAGTTGCGACTCTCGACGAAACATGATGATATAACCTTCGAATACCCAAACTAATGTGTTGCATCTTTTGGGGAGTGATCCATCCCAAATCTACTTTCATTGGAATTGTTTGATGATTGATTGTTCCAAGTTGTTGATTTTGTCTTCGTTCTTTTTCAGTGTGGTATTTTATTTGTTGGGAAGAAGAACATTGTTTATTTTCCTCTTTTCCTATCCATTGGTCAGAAGGACTCTTGTGAGTTGGATGATGATAAGGCATCCTAATCTCTTGTGACATTTCCTTGGAAGCATATTCTTTTGATGTTTGTAGTGATCTGTCTACGTAAGCATTCTTTTGAATATGACCATTATTTGACTTTGTATTGGTTCCTTTTTCTACTGTCGAGATTTGAATGTCGTATAAACTCTCTATTGGATCAGTCATTGTTTCCTTGTCGATTAATGATGTTTTGCGATATAGCTCTCCTTGTAAAGACTTCTTATCGTGCTTGAGCTTTTTAACCTGAGTTAATAAATCTTGATTATGTCGTCTTAATCGTAGAAGTTCTTCTTTATCTTCTGACTTGTCGTCTTTATTTTTTGATTCTAGATTCTCCTTTCTTTCGTCCTTTAAGAGTTTAATTTGTTCTAGTAACTTTTGATTAAGGTTCCTTAGACAGGAGCTTTCTTCCTCTTTTTCGATTAATTTCTCTTTGAGACCTTCATTTTCTTGTTCAAATTTTTGAAAACACCGCTTCTTCTCCTTGGACTTCGTGATTTTAGCAAGTAGTTTTTTATTATGATTTCTTAGGCGAGAAATCTCTTCGTCTTTTTCAATGATAATTTTGTCACATTCTTCTTGTCGATCTTGCAACTTCTGGATTGATTTCTGGTTATTTGGAAGGATCACTTCTGATATGTCCTTCAGGTCTTCTGATGATGGAGCTTCTGAAATTGACTTCATTGTAGCATCCTGTAATGTGAATTTCTTCTTCTTATAAGAAAATGTTAAAAACTTTCTCCTTGTGTTGAACAAAAAAGTACCTAACGTATCTACCCAAGTTGACCCTAGAATTATATCAACACTGCCTTGATACATTGATACCACATTGAATTGACCTCTGAATTTGTACTCATCAATAGATAGTTGTAGGTTCTTAATTTCATATTTCCCATCGAAAAAACACGTATTATTTTCAATTATATTTGGCTCTAAAACCATTAATTAGTTTGCCAGGTCCACGTAAATGTGATTTTTCCTAGCAGTCGGGCAAATAACGATGTTGATATTCTTTCCTTGAATAATCCCATTAACATTTAATAAGGGATCCACACATTTTTTATAAGTAGAGGGAAATCTTCCTTGTTTTTTACTACAAAACTCCATTTCACTCATTTTGTTTTGATTAATAATTTACGATAAGTAATTTCTTGTTATGAAGCTTATATACCTCCCTTCTTTTCTTTGAATTTTTAATAACTTCAAATTAAACTTAGGAACCCTTAATTACTACCTCAATAATTCCACTAGAGTATAATACTCAATACTTTTCAGTATAATAAAAGTAAAACCTCTATGTGACAATATATCTTTTTTTTTTTTTTTTAATATGATTACCTTTTTACTTTGAATTGGCCCCCTTTTTTTTTATATAACCTTTTTAAGTTAAATGTAAAATAATTTAATATTATCTTACCAAAAAACCTCCTTATTAAATGCCTTAATAAACCTTTTGTCTTTTTAATGATAAATAATAGTTTAATATAATTCCTTTTGACTTTATACTGTTTGCTTCTTTCTTATTTATTTATATAAGAGGTTTTTATATATGCCACGGAGTCTTCTCACTTTATTTTTTTCCACCTTTCTTTTTTTATGTACCTTTTTACTTAAATATTTAATATGAAGGTGTAAATAGTTTAAGTATAACCAATACTACACCTTGGTTATAAGTACTTTTTCTTTTATATTAAAGTCACGCCTTTAATATATCAAAATTTTTGCAAGGGTCACGACTATTCCTACCCACTATTCGTATGGACAGAATACACCAATAATTAATGTATTTATCAATGCGCATGGATTGCTCAGAAGGTACGGATGACGCGGCTGTACGATGATGTGTCTCTAGAGATTAATCAATTTGCGGGTTGTACGGATGGATGATGGTTGTACGGATTACGACAGGCAAAATTGGCGTCTGTATGGTGGATCAGCAGTGAAATTGAGAGGGGGTCTGCGGATTGGGGAGTCGGGGAGTCAAGGGTTGGGGGCCACGGGATTGGCGAGTCACTGAGTGAGCGGGACGGGAATGGGGGTGACGAGAATGGGGGTTTGTGTAATCGCGGAGTCGGGGAGAGGAATGGACAGGGATTTCGGGGGAGGGTTACGGGAAGGGGGTAGGGGTTACAGGGGTAGGATATGGAAAGGGGATGGGACAGGTCGCAGGGGTGGAGGGTAGGGGACCGGTTTTGCGTGAGTGGGGAGGGAAATTAGGGAACAAGGATACGGGGAGGGAAAGGGAAAAGGATGGGAAGTTACGGGTCTGTGGGGGAGGGAAGGGGTGCCGATCACGGTGGTTGTTTTTTTTGTTTTGTTTTTTTTTTCTTTTTAAATTATTAATAAATATTAAATAAATATATTTTATTTTTTCTAATATATATATATTTTAATTAAATAGCTTTTTTTTTTCTATTAATGATTTTTATTTATTTATTTTTTATTTTTTATTTTTTGTTAATTAGAATTTGATTTTTTTTTGGCCAAGGGCCCTGTTGGTGGTCAAAGACCTTGAAGTTGGAGAAGCTCCGAAATGAAGAGGTTGGCTAAAAGCCGGATCAAACAAGGTTTGAATAAAGTGCGGCCAAGGGCTGGATCAGAACTTGCTCTAATACCAAATGAGACGAACAAAGTTTGCTCACACAAGAATTATCCAAAATATCTGGAATATAGTAAAATAATCCATATAGGACTGTAAACAATAAATGAATAATAAGATATAATATAGATATATAATGAGATAATGAGATGATTCCAATTGAGAAATGAGGGCTTGTTTATATACCCACGCAGGGGTGCCCTTTACCAATAGTCATGTCCTTTGAGACATGATCTTTCATTATTAATAATTATTATTTATTAATTAATTATTATGTTATGAATATCTATGATATATGTATATTTATGTTCATAACAGTTGGATTAGGGGAAGGAATTTGCAGAAAAAATCGGGGAGGGGGTATGGTCTCTTCCCCCCTCCCTTGATAGTATTTGTTTGCAATATAATTCAGACCATGTATCAAATTCATTATGTGTTGCCTTGCACATATGAGGACATGTCTATAATTAAATTCCCCATGTGTTTACACTTATCATTCATTTTTGGAGGTGATGGGGAGGTTGATCCTATTTAGGATCATTTGAATGTGTGCAAGTGGTTTATTTAGATTTCTCTTGGATGTTGAAGGTTTCATAGTAGTCACCTTGGCATTAGTAATTCCACTTTCCTCCATCTACTTTATGTGGCTTTGAAGGAGTGTGGGGTGAAGTGATTGGCCTAAGGTTAGGTGATCTAGGTTTAGCAAATCCTGTGGATTTCTTGGAGTCACCCAGGGGTTTCTTTCATTTATAGGAAAGTAGACATGTTCCTCCTACTTCATTTTGATCTAGTTTTGGTTGTCCAAAGGGGAGCATCGGGGGAAATCTTTTTGATATGAATATATTGGAACAACTAGTATTGAGTTTATCACCTATTATGGAGACTTCTAGTTGGTTTGGAGAATAAGCTAGTATGGAAGGGTGTCAATGTCGACCTAGTCGACACTACTAGATTTGAGTACAAATTCCATTTTCGTCTCGACATTAATACATCACACAAAACACCGAAAGAAAAAGTAGAAAAACATTGCAAACAAATCGTTAGGATTCTTGCAACACTTTAGTCAAGTTGTAATTTTAACACAATTAGAGTGCCACATGACAATCTTTTCTTTCTTTAAAAAATCAAATCGCATTAGAAGACTAACTCTATGGTGACAACCAAGTGATGATTTTGGCTTCTTGAAATCTCTATCAACTGTCGAAAGACCAATGTAATCAGCGCCATGTCTCAAATTCATCAAGTGTTTCCTTGCACATGTGAGGACATGTATATAATTAAAGTCCTTGTGTGTTTATGCTTCTCGTTCATTTTTGGAGGTGATGGGGAGGTTGATCCTATTTAAAATCATTTGAATGTCTAGATGTGGTTTATCTAGATTTTTAATGGATTTTGAGGGTTTCATAATAATCACCTCAGCATTAGGAATTCCACTTTCCTCCATCTATTTTCCGTGGCTTTGAAGGAGTGAGGGGTGAAGTGGTTGGCCTAAGGTTGGGAGAGATAGGTTTAGCAAATCCTGTGGAGTTCTTGGAGTCACCATGGGTTTCTTTCATTTCTAGGTGAGTAGGTATGTTGATATGAATAGATTGGGACAACTAGTAATGAGTTTATCACCTATTATGGAGACTTATAATTGGTTTGGAGAAGAAGCTAGTATGGAAGGGTGTCAATGTTGACCTGCTCCACTACTATATTTAGGTACAAATTCCAACATCGTCCTGACATTAATACATCACACACAACGTCGAAAGAAAAATTATAAAAACATTGCAAACATATCATCCGGAGTTTGGAAACACATTAGTTGAGTTGTATTTTCAACACAATTAGAGTGCCATGTGCATTCTTTGTTTTCTTTAAAAAATCAAATCTCGTTGGAAGACCAACTCTATGGCGAAAAACGAGTGATATTTTTGGATTCTTGAAATCTCTATCAATGGTTGAAAGAAAAAGTATAAAAATGTTGCAAACATATTATCGAGATTCTGGCAACACTTTAGTTGAGTTATAATTTCGACACAATTAGAGTGCCACATGACAATCTTTGTTTTCTTTAACAAATCAAATCCTATTAGAAGACCAAATCTATGGGGACGACCGAGTGATTTTTTTGGCTTCTTGAAATCTTTATCACCTAGCAAAAGACCAATGTAGTATTGTCGATATTCTAATGGAGTTATGTCAGAAGTGTGATGGTTTCATCCCAAAAGAGTGTTTTTTGCATCATTGTGAATAACACATAATGTAGGAGTTTTCAATATATTTAGTTAGAATTCTAACGATATTTCTAAGTACTGACATTTTTATTAATGTCTATGTCATTATGGCATCAACATGGTCACTGCTTTTCCAAAAATATGTGTTGGAATACTGAGAGGGGGGGTGAATCAGTATGAGCACTTTTACCACTTTTAACCACAATATATAAACTTCAACTTTATCAGCAGTATATCATCAATGCATCATCTATGATTGCATTCAATAAATCATGAGCATATAAACATAAGCAACATCACATCAAATACACAGTACACCATAATTTACGTGGAAACCCAAATGGAAGAAAACCAGAAAATGTTTTTTTATATATTGTCAAGAATACATTCATTGGAAGCACCAACTTCCCAATTCTCCAGCTGTAACTGGAAGGAGGCTACAACCCCCTATTTACAGGCTCCAACCTGAAGGAAACTACAACTCCCTAAATTCCCCGGCTCCAACGAAAAGGAGGTTACAACCCCCTGATTCTCAGGCTCCAACCTGAACGAAACTCCAACTCCCTAAGTTCTTCGACACTAAGTGGAAGGAGGCTACAACCCCTTTTCTTTACCCCATCTTGCTACCATGAAATATAAGTGTAGACCAAACAGTCACTACCACAGACACTGTCAGTGTCACATCAACTTGTAACCTATCAACCTGTCACTGTATCCAACTTGTCATTATATCCAACATGTATCAACCATGCACATCAACATGTACCATACCATGTACATCAACCCGTAACATACCATGTACATCAACTTGTACCATACCATGTACCATATCATGTTCATCAACTATGTACATCAACTTGTACCATACCATGTACATCAACTTGGACCGTACCATGTACATCAACCATGTACCATCTCATGCATCAACCAAGATACCAATATAGCCAAGATGTGCTACTATTAATGTACCATAAAATCACTAATGTGTACCTCAACATGTACCAAGAACATGCCTCACACCACACACCAAAGATGTGCCTCAAACATATATCAATACCTCAACAAGGTACCAAAGGCATGACCATCACATCATCAACATGTAACCAAGATGTACCTCAAACCATGTGCCTCAAGTATGTGCCAACAACCATGCACCATATCATCAATCATATACCTGAAACAACATGTCAATCATCCATAAACCATGTATTGTAAGATATACCAAGCAAGTAGTATCAAAGGTGTACCTCAACCAAGTACTAACATCACCAAGAGATGTATCTCATACATATGCGACCATATACCAAGTGTGTGCTTCAACCGTGTACCAGCATCTCAAAGATATGTCTCTAATAATGAACCATAACCATGACATATACCAAACTAGATACCATGATAGCCAAGAGTGTACTTCTAACAAGGTATCATGTCATCACCAAGGTGTACCATACCATGTATCATCATCACTATGCATGTGTCATAACAATATAAGTATAACCCTTAAAACCTACCTCTAATCATGTAGCTGACCTGATACTCTGTAGTACTGACCTGTAACCTTTCCTAAGCCCTCAACAACCCAATACTAGGATATTCCCCAAATCTATTTTAGCCTCGCGGGACTAAAAACTCTTGTCTCGCGGGGCCTTGCGTGACAAGTACTAGCTCACCCGTGGGGGTGCCTCACGTGACACCCTCAATCTGACCTGCAAGGGCTTGCTTAATTAGGGTTACAGAAAAACCTTTGTTCTTTGCAACTTCGAAACTTTCTCTCCTCCTTCGCGCTTTCTCCGTTGCCTCAAACTCGACCTCAAATTTGCCAATAGACCAAAATGTTCTCACAAGATAGATATTCAATGAATGTGTGTGTACTTATGAGAGACTCCTTGAGGTGTATATATAATTTTTCTAGGTAACCTATTTCCTTAAATTTAGGGTCTTGTTACAACCACTTTACCCTTTCATTAATTGACTTGTAACCAATTAGGGGCTTCTTAACTACTTCGGGTCTTCGAACTTCATGAGGGCATATCTCCCTAATCGTGAGGAACCATGTGGCATACCACCTACCATTGGAAACGAAACGATGAGGACTATCCATCTATGTAAATGTTACGTGCAATTTCACTATCCTTCATGTTCTTATTCCTTGATCAACTTTGGGTTCCATAACCACACCTTCGGGGCTTCATGTAGACTTCATCAAATGCACCCATCACATTTGTTGACAACAACCATTCTTGTTGTCAACAATGAAAACTAACTCACCATCAATCTCGATCACAACTTTGGGGTGTCTCGAACGTTCTAAGGGTTGACATCAATGACAACTAACTGTCCAAACTAACATTCAAACAATATGATGTCCAAATTCTAACAGTTTTGACCAAGCAAGTACTTATCTTATACAATGATAAAACATTGGCATAAAAAGACACTTCTACATGGTTTGTGATATGTGCACATTAGATTCCATGTCTAGTAGTGAACATTCAAAGAGTTAGTAAAAGATTCATGCCTTGAACTTTCTAGGTAATTGGAAACATCATTGTTAGTCTTTAACATTTTCAAAATTGGAATTCATGCTTTTGGGAATAAATAATCCAACTCTAATGCTTGAGCATCAACATTGCTATTTATCACATATTTGTATGTTATCGTTATCTATATATCTTTTATCACAATGAATATATGGCCTCATATATACCTAGATTTAGAAGAATTGTTAATGGCTGAAGTTGCTTTAGTGAAGCACCATGGCTTTTATTACACTCTCTGGTCTATCCTCTTATTTTACATATTTCAAGCTAAATAAGGTGCATTTTTTTACTAAGGGAGATCATTCACTCCCCGAGACATTTTAACCTTAGACGTGCATAAGTTATTGAAGCACTGATGAAATTCAACTGCAATATCAATTCCTCATCACCCATTTGCTTCAAAAAATCATTAATGCCTATAAAAAATGTGACATGTTAAGTGATATTCTGGAGGCACTCTATCTTGCTAAAAATCATGAACGTTTATCCTCTTGTTTCTTCTCGTGACTTCCTTCTCAAGTGCTTAATTTATTGTGACAAAGAATCATGGCATGGAATAATATAACTAAATGAAGGATATGAGAATCTCTCCTAATGTATCATACTATTCTGATTAGGGATTGTTGCAAAGAAGGTGAAATACATAGAACAAATAGTTTTTTTTAAGGAAATGCAACAAAATGGAATTTCTCCAAATGTTGTCACTTACATAACACTCATACATGGGTTTTGTATGGATGTCAATACTGACGTAGCTCTCAAGTTGCTAAGAGACAAAGTGAAGAAAGGTTTCATATTTAATAATTATATTTATAATGTTGTGATTCACAAGTTTTGTCACGATGGTCAATTGAGTGAGGCTAGGAAATTTTTTGAGGAGATGCAAAATAAAGGTCTTATTCATGATGTGTAAAGCCATAATAGTTTGATTGATGGTTATTGCAAGCATGGTGACATGGATAAGGCATTTCATTTATTTTTTAACTAAAATAACATCCAAGGGCATAAGACCAAATACTAAATAATATAACTCGCAATTGACTTCTTGATGGTTTGTGTAATCTTAGCAAAATGGCCATACTTTTTTCATGGAATTTAAAAGCTCTAGATATATGTCAAAAAAAATTTAGTTGAGCAATACAATTAATAAGTACAACATCCCCCATTCTAGATCTACCAAAGATCTCAATTGTGTTCATCTTCAAATGCTTGAAAGCAAAAACCTAGTCATATTTATTACAGATATAGCTTGAAAGGATTATCTAGCAATGGCTCGTTGTGATGAGACCAGAGAGTTTGATACCTTACATTGCTCAAGTTCTCCAATGGAAGATGTATTAGGGATAGAAAACCCCTTTGGAAACATTGGAACAATGAATCGTCTTCTTCTACCCTTCATGCTACTTAAGAATACAAACATGGAGCAATAGTTCAATCTTGAATTTTCTCATAAATACTTATTTCAAGGATGCTTAAATTGCTAAAAGAGATGGCACCTAGGGTTACCCTCTAAGTTAAATAGCTTACAAAACCTCATGTGGTGTCATTTGCAAGGAAGAGCTCCCCCAAAGCACATAGATTTTGGATTTGACTAGAAATATCATGATATGATTGATGATGGGTTTGTCCTAAACAAGGTAAATGTGGGACAATTTTCCCGATGTCTTTGCACAAGAGATAAATTTGAGGAGTCCTTTGGTGTTTTACAATAAATGATGAAGGGCTTCATTCCTGCTACTAGTACACACACTAAAGTTATTACTTTACTTTGACCAGCCAATAAGGTGAATAAGTTGTCTTGTTATTTAAGGAGATGAAGTAGAATGGTGTTATTCCAAATGCTTTTACGTTTGTAAAGTAGACCTCATTCAATAGACTCATAAGTGGTTTCATGAAATGCAAAAGGAAGGGTGTCCTCTCAATGTTGTGACATATACAACACTTGTACATGACTACCGAAAGATGGATAAAATATCAAAGGTAAACAGAATATTTAGCTAGGTAATTGCTTCTAGTTGTGGTCCTAATATTGTCACTTACATAGTGCTGTTTGATGGACATTGTAAGGTTGAATACGTGGAAAAGGCCTTTCACATATATAACAAAGTGAGAGGAAACACAATTTTTCCAAATGCAAATAGTTACTTTGAATGGATTAAACCTACTAGTATTGAGACAAATGTTTTTACTTGTGGTGCCTTGACTATTGCTCTCTGCAATGTTGACAGATAAGTGGAGGCTCATGAGCTATGGAAGGAATGTTAGAAGTTGGTTGTGAGCCCAACAATGTCACTTGCAATTCTCTTATTAATGGTTTACCTAAAGTTAGCAAGTTGGGGGAGGTGTAACTTAAGTTACAAGGATACAAATACATATATAGTTTTGCCAAATTTTTGGAAATCTAGGATTC
Source organism: Picea engelmannii (assembly GCA_009831015.1). NCBI lineage: Eukaryota > Viridiplantae > Streptophyta > Pinopsida > Pinales > Pinaceae > Picea > Picea engelmannii. The sequence continues at coordinate 354,869 of ML785385.1, forward strand.
ATATACAGTGTGGAAATGGTGAGAAAAATTTAAGAATATTTTTATAATAAATAAAAAAATTAGAGTTAAGAATCAAAACCATTCAGGAATCACAAGAGTATAACTATAAGTTATAACCAAAAAAGAGAGTTCTCATGCATATTGATATTAGTCATTTAGGTACCGTAATCGATAATTTTATAAGTTATAACCATCACTGATCATTGATAACTTTGAAGACTGTTTCAACATGAGCATGAAGAAGGTCATAACCTCGTTTTTATGAGCATGCATGGCTTTTTATCACACTCTCTAGTCTTGTCCACTAAATTAGAATGGATGTAGATTGGATCTTTTACCTTCTTGGAGGCCAAATTGTTATGCTTTTCTAAATGGATATAGTTGTATCTAATATTTCTCACATGCCAATGAAATTGGTATCCGTCTTAAAATATAAACCTTGGTATCCTTAAAAAGATAAGAATTAAAATTTAGAAGATTTGCAATGCCATTTAAAAAAAATAGAGTGGAAGACCCAAGTACTTACCATCACAAGTTACAAGGAACACCCAAAGCCATTGAAACAACTCAACAAGAGCATTCTCTCAGTAAACTTCAGATTACAACTTTACTAAATGTAAACGAGCTTAAATTGCTTTCCACATAACATATGCAAAAGATAGACATATTACCTTGTTGGCACGCAATGGACAGACTTGGGGTTCAACATTAACTCACAACAATTCCCTAAGATACCGACCCTTTCGACATCACCTGCAAGTAAGTGAAGTCTCACTCAAGGTATCTATGGGGACTGTAGGAACCATGTTTCCACAGTCAAGAAGGGATGGGATGCATTCATCATAACCATTATACTTAACATTCATTATATCTTATACCATGTGCGCAGAAACATATAACATATGCATAATAATAGAAGTAAATCATATGTGCGCAATACATAAAACAAACAAACACATCATAGAATAACACATAGACACCATATTTAGCATGATTCACCCAAGATGGACTACATCCACAATGACCGACTTCTTATATTATTATTCAGAATCATCCCTTACAAAAGTATGTGCACTGTGCTCATACATGATATCTTAGTTATACCTCAAAATGCCCTTGTCGTTCGCACATACAATGCACACTTAGCTCTTCTTACTCTCTCACATCTATCATGCACAACTTGCTTTCATAAGCTCATCCTCTCATACTCACATACTACTTTCTACCCGGAACCCTTACATATTTATACATTTACATTAGGGATTAGCCCATTTCAATGGACCCAAAATGCCTAATGACTTTTAATTGTCTTCCTTCTTTCGCGCGTGCTGATCCTGAAAATGTGCTAATGACTTTTCCTTCTTCTATGTGTGCTCCTGTGCAATTCCCAAAACTTGTCCCAACATACCTTTAACGCCCATATGAGTTATTTAATAACTTTTGTGAAATTCAGTGGTTATTGAGGTTACTCATCAACATAACAAGCAAATATGCACAATGACAATGTAATATCGTTAAAATGACAAACATCAAGCATTCTAATCAAGAATTGATAAAAGACATTGAAACCTTTTCAATACTAACCTTTCACTCCCAACCACAAGAACATCGCATGTACTAGTTGGTTTTGTTTCATCCTCATAAAAATGTGCATATATGAAACACAAAAAATAGTTTCCAATATCAATGATTTATAGGGAACATTGTACTCTTGTAAATATTGGCCAAATGAAAGTATAAAACAATGAAAATGAACAACATTGAAGATAATGGAA
>ML785386.1:37282-47784 GCA_009831015.1 Picea engelmannii
GGTATCTGACTAGTCCTATTAACTAGTCTCAAACATGTGTTCTAGGTAAAATAGTCATATATTCTTCAGAGAGGATCCAAATTTAGTGAGACAAGTTACATTGGAAAGAGTACAATATGTAGCGTTTCTAGTACAAGTTTCAGATTTGGATATCAAATATTTTACGTGGGGTATGCTGTACAATTTCGCTCTCCTGGAAAGGCCAAAATTCAACAAGGTGTGGGGAAGTTACCCTAACTTCCACTTGGAATATCCAATTTTGATCAGACATGTGGCATTGAAGAGAAGACATTTCATAGTACTATAGGTCGAAATTTTAGACTCAGAGGAGCGAAAATTTCATAAATACATCAGAAGGAAGGTCAACCAGGAGGACAAACTCCAAATTAAGGGCTAAAAAGGGGAAAGAGGAGAATTATTATTTTCTTACATGGCTCCAAAGGCTCCTACAAAATTTACTTCACCATCTAAACCTCCAGAAAGTGCAATCATGACTCAAGATGAAATTGACGAGATTTATTGTGAGATAGAAAAGAGGATCACTGAAATGGAAAACAAGATGGATAAGAAGATGAATGAGAATAAGATTGAGATGAAAAGAAATATGGAAGAAATGGAAAATAAGTTGGAAGAAAATAAGAATGACATAAAAAAGAAGATGGATGAAAATAAGGAAGAAATGATTGGATTGGGGGCTCTGTGGCTAGGGTTTACCTAGTCGCATCCCTTGTCGCAGGCGCTTGTGTTTCTCGTAGGTGTTTCTCTTCCTGTCGAAGCATCTCTCCTTTGCCTATTCTTTCTTGGCTTGGTTGATCCTCGGAGGTAATCTCTTGTTGGTGGCTACACCCTCCCATGGGCGGATCTGGTTTTAGTGGTTATCTCTATGTTTTCTGGTGTATGATGTGTTTGGATCTGGGTGTGACGTCCATGATTCGGTGCCTTGCGGTGGTGTTTTCTCCTATTTATGTTCCAGATCTGGTCTTTTGACAATTGATCTATAGTTCACGTGGTTCCGGTATTTTGTTGTTGTAGCCAGTTGTGGGCGTGGAGGGTTCTTGTCATTCCTTCCCTACTAGTTTGTTCAGGGCTTGATGCAAAGTCAGGGTTTTTCTCTAGAGCCCTGGTGGCTAGGGGGTCTTTGCACTCCTCGCGGGTTCTGGAGTTTTATGTAGCGGATGTTGGGGTCTACCTCTGTTTCTTTTTCTTGGCTATTTTTTCTAATGGTTTCTCTATGTATTGGGGCCACTTTTACAGGGTCATTCTGTTGTTCCTTTCCTCCTCTAACGTTGAAAGTTTTTTCAGACTAAATGCATGTTTCTACATGCATTATTCAGAATGTAATTTTTATTTATCTTAATAAAAGTTACGGTTTTTTCCTATTCCAGGAACCCATGAAATTAAAGGTAGTATTCATGTTGAACAACCTGCCGACAATAGGCAATTCTCAAGTGGATTTAACTCTAATGGTGGAGTTAATTATGGTGGGGGTCCTAAATTCAACCTTCCCAAGATTGAATTAAAGAAGTTTGATGGAACATAGGTGTTTGCTTGGTAAACTAAATAGATCAATATTTTGAACTACATAATAGTGTGGATGGTAAGAAAAGGATTCACGTAGCAACTTTGAACTTTGAGATAAAACCATATCAACGGTTCCAATGGATAGTAAAAAGGCATCCCCTTTTTATCATTATACTTGGGGTTTATTTACAAGGGACTTAGAAGCACAATATGGGAATCTTTGGGAACACGACTACTTAAGTCAATTGACAAGAATCAAGCACTTAGGGAATATTGAAGATTATAATTCAAAATTTCAAGTATTAGCCACAAGGGTGGATGACATAAGTGATGAACAATTGTTGCAAACTTACATGGGTGGATTAAAAGATGGCATTAAACACGAGTGTTTCGTAAGACACCCTAAAAATGTTATGGAAGCTATGCAATATGCTCGTCATATTCAAGCCAAGAATAAGGATACACACAAGTCTATCATTGTTTCACTCTATCATTGTTTCACACACGGGGAGCAAAGATCATTTTGGGGTTCATAAGACAAGTGTACCTCAACCGACAAGGTTAACACCTCAACAAATGGATGAAAGAAGATCAAAAGGACTACGTTTCAATTGGGACTACAAGTATAGTAAGGGCATAAATACAGTGATAATAAATTATTCTACATAGACGTGAAGAGGACGAATATCAGGAACTGGAACCGCCACAAGATCCAGATATAGGAGAGACTACTCCAACAATATCTTGTCATGCATTAGTTGAAAACAATACTCCATAAACCCTCAAGATAAAAGGATACATTCGAAATAAAAAGGTAACTGTATTGATTTATTTTGGTAGTACCCATAATTTCATAAAGTACAAGGTAGCAAAAGATCTCAATTGCTTTGTATATCCTGCACCAGAGTTTCAAGTAATGATTGTAGATGGAGGTACCATAAATTGTTCATGGAAATGCCATAGTATTAAGCTCAACATGGGGGATTATTTTGTGGATATCCCCATGATTTCCATCAAAATCGGTGGTGTCGATGTTGTATTAGGGGTCCAATGGTTACAATCATTGGGAACAATCGCATTTAATTTTCAAGATATTTTCATGATTTTTTCCTCAAATGACAAGGAAATTGACCTTAGAGGTATCCAAGGGAAACCCTCTAAAGTGATAAGCTCTAATAGCATGGAAAAATTACTCAAAAAGGGACACCATGGTGTCTTCTCACTATGTGGGGTCAGTGCATTGACATTTGTGGTGGTTGAATTGGAAGTTCCATGACATTTAAAGAGAGTTCCAACAAAGATTCTACAGATGGAAACAATGACATTTGACAATGAGACACCCATTATGAACGTTGTTGCAAACATGGACGATCTCAAAGATTATGTGGTCGAGACGTCAGACATCCTTGAGTCTTGAAACCCTCCCGTATCGTCAAGGCATGTGTCTAGTCTAACCATGTCTAATTTCGACGCATACATGCACAGTTTGAAGAAATTTCAACGTTGGCCCCATTCACTGCTCACTACGTGGGGTCGGTTTACATGGAACTTTAAAGCCTTGTTCATGGATCAGATCCTTAAAATATTTATACAATACTTGATTCGATTTATTTCCTCCCCTTACCATGGTTAAGACCCCAAGATGCATCCTTGCTACACAAAAATCTCCTAATGGCACTTGCATACCAAATGGAGGCCAATATCCCTTTTAATGGGAATGTGTTGTGATTCAAGGACCCATTCATGGATCATGAGTCTTAAATGTTTTATTTAGGCCTTAATACCATTTATTTTCTTCCATGATCATGGTCATAGTTCTAAGACCCGTCTCTTGTGTCTAAAACTTTCAAATGGTTCACAATTTTGCTCACTTGATGTTCAAACATCTATAGCCCCTACTCCATCAGATCCTCAAATAATTATCAACAATCATTCCAAGGTATTTGATGAAATGCCTAAGGGACTTCCACCTGCTCGATATCATAACCATGTTATTCATTTTCAACCAGGAAGTGTACCACCTAACATTAGGCCTTAAAAGTATCCATATGCAAAGAAGAGTGAGATTGAGCGCATGATCCAAGAAATGTTAGAGGCTAGCATTATTCAACATAGCCAAAGTTCTTTCTCTTCACCAGTGATGTTGGTTACAAAAAAATATGGTTCATGGCGTATGTGTCCAGATTATAGACAACTAAACAAAATTACCATTAAAGATAAGTTTCATATCCTCGTCGTTGATGAATTATTAGATGAATTGCATGGAGCAAAATTATTTACTAAGTTGGATCTTCGTTCGGGGTATCATCAAATCAGAATGAGGCAGGAAGACATTCCTAAAACAACTTTTAGAACACATGAAGGTCATTATGATTTTTTGGTTATGCCATTTGGTCTAACTAATGCACCTTCAACATTTCAAAGTTTGATGAATTATATTTTCAAGCCCTACCTTAGAAAATTTGTGTTGGTATTTTTTGATGACATATTAATCTACAACAAATCTTGGGAAGATCATGTAGAACATGTCGACAGAGTATTACAAACATTGGAAGAACAACAAATTTATGCAAAGCCTTCCAAGTGTGTTGTCGGGGTTCAAGAAGTGGAATATTTGGGTCATATTGTATCTCATGAAGGTGTAAAAGTGGACCCTAACAAAATTAAAGCTATGAGTGAATGGCCAATTCCAAAAACCATGAAGAAACTTAAAGGATTCTTAATATTGATAGGTTATTACCGCGAGTTTTTCAAGAACTATGGTCAAATAGAAACACCTCTAATAGAATTATTAAAGAAGGAAGCATTTTCTTGGACTGAAGAAGCAACCAAATCTTTTGAAAAACTTAAGGAGGCTATGTTTACAACTACCGTCTTGGCCACACCTGACTTTACAAAAACATTTATTGTGGAGTGTGATGCCTCAAGCCATGGAATTGGTGCAATTTTAATGCAAGAAGGAAAGCCCCTTGCCTTTGAAATCAATCAACTTAAAGGAAAAAACTTGGTCAAACCCATTTATGAAAAATAAATGTTGGTCATACTACATGCAATTTAGAAATGGCTCCCTTACCTAATAGGAAGACACTTCAAAGTAAAAACAGATCATGGTAGTTTGAAGTACTTCTTGGAGCAATGATTGTCTTCAAAATAACAACAAAAATGGGTTAAAGAGATGTTGGGTTATGACTTTGAAAACATCTATAAAAAAGGAAAACATAATGTTGTGACAGATGCCCTTTCCAGGAAAGAAGAAGAAACAAAAGGTTCACTATGTACTATTTCTATTCTACAATCTAATTGGGTGGAAGAACCAAGGAAAGAATGGAAGCAAGATCATTCAACAACTACATGAGGACCCCAATTGAGTAGATAATTTTGTATCGAAGAATGATTTGCTATGGTATTGTGATCGCCTATATTTATGTAAGAACTCCCAACTCAAACAAAAGGTCCTTATCAAATTGTACACTTCTCCTATATGGGGACATTCAGGATTCTTGAAAACATACCACAGGATCAAAACAATTTTTTTTCTGGGAAGGTCTTAAAAATGATGTTCAAAATTTTGTGTCTGAATGTTTGGTCTGCCAACAGAATAAGGGAGAGACAATCAAGACTCGAGGTCTCCTACAACCATTAGCTATACCAAGTCAACGTTGGGAAGAAGTTCAATGGATTTTATTACAGGTTTACCCAAATCTGAAGGAAAGACTGTCATCATGGTAGTAATGGATCGACTAACAAATTATGCCCATTTTTTCTCTCTTTCTCATCCTTTTAAAGCAAGTACAGTAGCCACAACATTCATGGAATCAATTTAAAAGCTACATGGAGTCCCCAAGATTATTGTAAGTGACAGAGATCCAATTTTCATGGGAAATTTTTGGACTGAATTATTTTCTTGTTTAGGTACTCAATTGGCTCATAGCTCATCTTACCACCCTCAATCTGATAGGAAAACTGAGATTGTGAATAAATGTCTAGAAGGATATCTTCGTTTCTTTGCATCCGATAAACAGACACAATGGGTCAAGTGGTTTCCCTTGGCAGAATGGTGGTACAACACATCCCTCCATACTTCATTAAAAATGTCCCCATTTCTCGCACTTTATGGATATCATCCTCCATCCATCACATCACCCTTGAAAGGGAATACAAAGGTTCAAGCAGTGGAGGACCACATAGGGAACCAACAAGAGGTCCTCAACTATTGAAGGGAAACTTGGTTATGGCATGAAATAGGACAAAACAACAAGCAGATCAACATCGAAGTGAAAGGGAATTTGAAGTGGGGGCTTCGGTATTTCTATGGCTATAACCATACAAACAAATGTCCCCCAAGAAACAATAGAAGGACAATAAATTAACACCCAAATTCTATGGCCCTGTAATGTTTTGCAAAGGATTGGAAGTATGGCTTACAAATTGGAGTTGCCTCCATCTTCATGTGTACATTTAGTCTTCCATGTTTCTTGCTTAAAGAAGGTCATCAACAACAAGATCCCAGTCCAAACTATTTTACTAGAGATCAATGAAAAAGGGAAAATCATACTATAGCCAAAAACAATCCTTGAAACAAGAATTAAGCAGCTGAGAAATTGAACAATTACAGAGTACCTCATCAAATGGAAGAACCTACTAGTGGAAGAGGTGACATGTGAAGATGAGTTCTTCATGTAGAAGCACCCGTGGTTAGTCAAGTGTTGAGGACAACACTTGTTTGAAGGGCGGGGGCATTTTAAGCCTCATATAAAGCCCCATGTTATGTATAAAACCCCTTATTAAGCCCTAGATATTGAAATATTACATTTCTATTAGGTTAGTTAGAACCCTTCATTGCACCCTTTCATCATAATTGTACACCTTTGTCTAATATATATATACCAAGGAGATCTAGTATTAGGATCATCTTATCTCATCTCATATTGTATTCTGAAATGGATAGATGGTAAAAGGAGGTTTCCCCCTCGAGGTGGAATATAATTATTGACTTTTTATCATTTTTAAGGCATTGGATCATAACATCAAACTTTCTAGGTATCTAAGAAAGCATGCCCTCATGCTTATGAGGTAAACCATTATCATCTCCAGCTTCCCAATGCAACTTTCATCATTGTTGCATTCACCGACTCTACATCTTCCATTAAAGTACATTTAACTATGCAAGGAATACAAAGAATCTTCCTTTGTTGCACATCCATCTGTGACAATACTCTTATCAATGGAAATCTGGAATTTCCATCTCATTCCTGTTGCAAATCACCTTTTGATACTACTACCATCTCCGCCACTCTTCCTTCATCACCACAAGCATTGGTCAGGTGCTCCTTAGTCATGCATCACCTACACAACCCAATATGAGTTACATCCCACTGCCCTTTTTCATGCAGTGTACAAAGTGCCTTCGGTGCAGCGAACCACTCAAGCTCGAAGCCACACAACATGGAGTCACATGCTCTCATGTTACACCTCCCTTGACTCAATCCACAACCACATGCAGACTGCCTTAGTTGGCAATTTTGTCAACATATTCACATTATTCAAAAATTATCAGATACATACCTTCAATGACCTTCCTCTTCTGTAGCACCTTCACACTTTGTCCTCGATAATCTTCAATCCTTCTAACATTCCTCTGTAACATGTCTTCTTCCTCGGGATATTTTGAAATCTTCTCTCTTCTTTGTTAGCAACATCTTCATCAACTTCCTCTTCTTCATGATTGTAAGTTCATCCATCTTCAACTTAGCAACTTCATTCATGCTTGCTCCCAAGTCAACTATCTTCAAGGCATCAACTTCTACTCGGGAATTCTCTTCAGGCATCTTCATCACCTGCAATAATTGTTGTAATCTCTGCAAATTCCTTTTCTTGTGTCTTCTTCTCAGTCGAGCAGATTCTACTACCATCTACAGCTGCAAATTTTCTTATTCTTGCAAACAAGCAAATACTTATTAAGGGAAAACAAAAATTCCATCTTCACTCCCTCCTCTCCTCGCTACATTCGAGACACACCACATGTGCCTTTGTCCTTGACTATTATACATTTCCTGTGTTCCTATTCATACTCATTTCCTTCAAGTCCACTCTCATCTATAGAAACCATCTTATAACAATGCACTCACTTCTACCAACATGTTCCTTGGAACATATGAGCCCAGTCTCCAATCCAAGAAACCTTCCGAGTGAATTTCTCTTGTAGCCTACTCACGTGGTAAAAAACCCACACGACAAGCTCATTTCAAGTGATTATGCCTTCATCTCAAGATAACAATCATGGATAATTGTCACAGTGATTGTCATCTCATTCAATCATGAATTATCTCATGACCCATGCTACCTCTTCCATCTCAAGATAACAATTATGGATAACCACCACCACAACTACCCATCTCCTTCAATCATGAAATTATTTCACAACCCACACTGCCTCTTTCATCTCAAGACAATAGTCATGGATAATTTCCACCACAACTACCATCTATCTCTAGCAGTAACCTTATGGACTTTACTTCATGCAACTTTCTATTCTTGGCTATCTTCATCTTCTCGTGGCTTCAATATTTTCCCTTTCACAACTTCACTCTGACATTTGGTCCTTTATCTCGTGCATATTGCTTTCCTATGCAATCCTGATTTTGAGTCTACTACCACTCCATCATCTTCAATCTTGTTAACTCTTGGTTCCTTCACCTCCTTGACCTGCTCATATTCATAAAGGAATCCTCGGGAGTTGTCTCGTATCCCTCAACCAAACTACCATTCACATGACTTTTCTCACCATTCGTCTCCCATCAAACACAATTTGAAACAACATTCTCCTAGGTCTTCTTGTTGCCACAGTTACACAAGAACACCATCAGGAAACCAATCCTCGTGAGCATAACTAATCCTCATACTCTTGCAACTTCTTTCATCTCAGAGCTGAAGCTAACATGATACATTTTCATATTCTTCCATCCTAGAGCTAAACATTTATTTGATACCACCTAATGCAAAGCTAATCCACCCCTGCACGACAGACTACATAGGCAACAGATTTCATCTCTCTTGCACAAAGTGGGAACATAGTTGCTCTACGACACTTGTTGCAAATATAACCATCCAAAGATTTCTCCACACAATGCTACAACCACTAGGGTTGTGCATCCACCATTGTCTCCTCATTTTCCACACACCAATGTTAGTTCTTCAAGTCACACATTAATGCTTGCTCATATATAGAAAGAGCAATTATATGCTACAGAAAAACAAATCCACAATCAACTGTTAGGTTGCAACCTAGAAACACATGCAAACTTCTCACATCTATGGAACACAGACACACGTATGCTCCCCGGGAAATATCTACGAATGGATTTATATCCAACACCATGCTCATCCTCACTGGCAACATATAATAGCAAAAATAAAAATATCTCAATCACAATTTTTCTACAACAAAGAAAATACATTAGATTCATAAAGCATATTAAAGTATTATGTTGCATCCATCTACCAAGAGCCAATAATCCAAGGCATAGTCTTTCCAGAGACTTGCGCCCACTTGCAGATGATCACCAATCCAAGCACGAACTTCTAATATACTTGCACCAACTTGCAGATAATCACAATCGAACCATTCTCCACAGAAATGGACATCATTTTTATGTTTGTAATCATCCAAACAATAAAAACGATGTCTACAACAATACATACAATATAACACTGGGATATAATCTCACAAACTTATTCACGCATAGACATGAGGATTTAATCTAGAAACCTAATTCTTTTATTCATTATGTACAGAATAAATTACAATGGCTCCACAGCCAATATGTGAGCTTACAACATTTGTTGGATTTCCAGGCCAAAGGCCATGGCAATCTCAACCATTCCCTCTCCCTTCCTTGTGAGATCTTCTTTTTGCAAGCTCTCCTCTACCAGCTACCTGATGCTATGATTATCTATCTCTAGGAAGTCATTCACTTTCAGGTTCCAAATGAACTCCACGTGCCCTTTTGTCCTCCTCTTCTGCTCTCTCATTTCCAGTGGCTCTTTCTATGCAGCGATTCACCTTCTACAGTGTGACCTTACAGCTTCCACCCAACATCATGCTCCTCTTCAACACATCTTCTTCTTCTGTAATAGTTCACCTTATCCTGAGTTGTCTTCATGAAACACATGGTCAATATTCCCTTGACTCCACGTCTCATCTCACACACTTGTCTTCTATTCATTTTGTAGCAACATGTCAACCCAAAAGTAGCGTGTCCATTCTCCAACAAGGCACCCATCTTGCTCCACTTCCATAACCTGTGTTCTATCACGTTTTGCTACAACATTCTCGCAACTCTCCTACAACAACTTCCCATAGCACTCCTACAACATCTTCCCGCAACACTTCTACAACAACTTCTCGCAACACTCCTACAATGGCTTCTCGCAACAACTTCTTGTAGCAACGCTCCCATTCTATTGCACTGTCACAATCTGCAACACCATTACGATCTACAACAACCAATCATGTTTTGCAACAATGATGTCATGCTCTGCATCCTGCAACAACATCATTGTTTTGTAACATTGCCACTATTTTGCAGCGTTGTCATTATCCTACAACACTGCCATAGTTATGCAACAATGTTGCGTTCTGCAGCACTATTTTGTAGCCATCTTCACCCCGACATCCCCAAGATGACTTTGATGCTCCTACATCAAATTGTTAGGTCACTCATGTATAATACACGATTGTGATAATTGGATTAATAAAGTACAAAAACATACTAAACATAAAAGTGCATTAGACAAAGTTGAACTTAAACTAATGTATAGTGTTGAAGCATCCTAACATATATATAATACAAATACAAATATATATGTCTACTAGGTCTAGCTTAGGTGGTTGTGAGAAGGAGTGTTATCCTCCCCACCTGAGTTCAATTATCACAAGTGACATGTTGAGCTCTTAATGAGTATGTTGTTGTAATGGCCTA
>ML785386.1:47834-67643 GCA_009831015.1 Picea engelmannii
AACCACAATTTTTCTACAACAAAGAAAATACATTAGATTCACAAAGCATATTAAAGTATTATGTTGCATCCATCTACCAAGAGCCAACAATCCAAGGCATAGTCTTTCCAGAGACTTGCGCCCACTTGCAGATGATCACCAATCCAAGCACGAACTTCTAATATACTTGCACCAACTTGCAGATAATCACAATCGAACCATTCTCCACATAAATGGACATCATTCTTATGTTTGTAATCATCCAAACAATAAAAACGATGTCTACAACAATACATACAATATAACACTGGGATATAATCTCACAAACTTATTCACGCATAGACATGAGGATTTAATCTGGAAACCTAATTCTTTTATTCATTGTGTACAAAATAAATTACAATGGCTCCACAGCCAATATGTGAGCTTACAACATTTGTTGGATTTCCAGGCCAAAGGCCATGGCAATCTCAACCATTCTCTCTCCCTTCCTTGTGAGATCTTCTTTTTGCAAGCTCTCCTCTACCAGCTACCTGATGCTATGTTTATCTATCTCCGGGAAGTCATTCACTTTCAGGTTCCAAATGAACTCCACGTGCCCTTTCGTCCTCCTCTTCTGCTCTCTCATTTCTAGTGGCTCTTTCTATGTAGCGATTCACCTTCTACAATGTGACCTTACAGCTTCCACCCAACATCATGCTCCTCTTCAACACATCTTCTTCTTCTGTAACAGTTCACCTTATCCTGAGTTGTCTTCATGAAACACGTGGTCAATATTCCCTTGACTCCACGTCTCATCTCACACACTTGTCTTCTATTCATTTTGTAGCAACATGTCAACCCAAAAGTAGCCTGTCCATTCTCCAACAAGGCACCCATCCTGCTCCACTGCCATAACCTGTGTTCTATCACGTTTTGCAGCAACATTCTCGCAGCTCTCCTACAACAACTTCCCATAGCACTCCTACAACATCTTCCCGCAACACTTCTACAACAACTTCCTGCAACACTCCTACAATAGCTTCTTGCAACAACTTCTTGTAGCAACGCTCCCATTCTATTGCACTGTCACAATCTGCAACACCATTACGATCTACAACAACCAATCATGTTTTGCAACAATGATGTCATGTTCTGCATCCTGCAACAACATCATTGTTTTGTAACATTGCCATTATTTTGCAGCGTTGTCATTATCCTGCAACACTGCCACAGTTTCGTAACAATGTTGCGTTCTACAACACTATTTTGTAGCCATCTTCACCCCGACATCCCCAAGATGACTTTGATGCTCCTACATCAAATTGTTAGGTCACTCGTGTATAATACACGATTGTGATAATTGGATTAATAAAGTACAAAAACATACTAAACATAAAAGTGCATTAGACAAAGTTGAACTTAAACTAATGTATAGTGTTGAAGCATCCTAACGTATATATAATACAAATACAAATATATATGTCTACTAGGTCTAGCTTAGGTGGTTGTGAGAAGGAGTGTTATCCTCCCCACCTGAGTTCAATTATCACAAGTGACATGTTGAGCTCTTAATGAGTATGTTGTTGTAATGGCCTAGAGGCCTGTGTTGAAAAAGCCTTGAGCTTTTGTGGAATTCAATTTACCTTGAATACCATCCTCAAAATGAATAGCATTTTTCATGTGTGGGCTACACTTTAAAACTAACTATATCCAAAAAGGTGTATAACAAAAAAAACGCTTATTACAACATCTTCTTAATAACCTTTATAAAAAACATACATTCTTCTCATCGACATTCCATCAAAATATATATATATATATATAATTTATTTTTTAAATAAATATTATTTTTTATAAATTAATATATAAATTTGTTTTTTAACTTTTAAATTATTATTTTTATCAAAATATATATTTAATACGTAATTTTTTTTATTTTTAACACATCATCGTGAAATACAAATAATCAAATTTTCTCCATCACGACAATCTGTTTTCAAACTTGACATGACAATGAGACATTTTGTTAGTCATGATCCTCGATTCCCTCACCAAATTCACACAAAACATAATATATATTCTCATTCAATACTTAATTGCATTTAGATGTTTATAATTCCATGTCTAAAGAGCTTGCCCACTTTCTACTTTAAAGGAAAGTGTGCTTTTAATTTGTTTTATTTGAAGGGTTGCTTAGGTGGCATATGTACAATTGTCTCTTCTTTCCATCTAGAGAATGCCTCAAAGTATAAGACATCATAATGTCTAAGCAATGACCCTCCTCTCCTTATAAATAAAAGAAGTTGGTGGATCTTAGGATAATGCCCAGTCAAGTAATAATAAAAGGCAAAAGGTAAGATTGTGGTATTTTGGCTTTTTATAATATTTATCAATGGGGATAAGATCCAAAAGAATGTAGAAGTTTGTAGTTTATATGTATTGGTTTTTGGAAGTTTATATGCATTGGTTTGGGTTGATTTGCATAATATAGTGTTTATGTAGATTAAGATTTATTTATTTTTTATTTTTTTTGAGAGAGAGAAAGATTTTTTTCATCGAAGTTTTTTGAGAGTTGTTTTTGGTGTTATTTTTTTATTGATTTCATGTTATTTAAGTGGGATTAACCATAATTAGAGTGGAACATTGGTGGATGGTCGACTAAGATACATGTTAGTAGAGTTAGCGCAACCATAATGCCAAGCACAACTCATATGCCTATCCATTAGATTATGGCATGGCAATGAAGCTAATTAGGTAGAATCATAAATAAATTCATTAATTGACCATTCACTCATTGGCATGATAAACTTGACAACAACTCGGGTACATTTTCTCATTAATGAAGTTAATTTGTACAACATGGTGTGAATAAAAGATGGAGCTTACAACACAACTATTAACCTACCAACGACTTGTTGAACCCCTTTACAATATGAAGTTTAGGCATAAATCATAAGGGGATATGAAATAATCATTTTCCTATTTGTTCATATCTTAATTTTACGTTAGTGTATAACTTCAAGAAGATGAAGAGGCAAGAGAAGAAGATGATATGTCGTGACTATTGAACTTGTGTGCATCACTAATAGTTTAAATGTCCATCCATGTCAACATGCTTGTGCTAAGATGGAATTGAGCTTACAACAAAGTGTGTTGTCATATGTCTTAGTCAATCTAGCATTAGAGCATCATTTTGTAGACAATTGCTAGAGATATGCATAACTTATGGTTAAGACTTGATCAAGGTAGGAGTTTCTAGTATTAATAGCAAGGTGGATAGTAAGGATTAACAATTAATTAATTTATCACCCATTTGCTAAGAGATGGACATCCTTTGCCATGGTGTGATAGGATGTTATCCACTACAAACCCTCTAGAGGCAAACCTAAAATTGAACATCAAAGGAGCAAGTATGTTCTTGAATCTAAAAGTGGAAACCAAGGTGAAGATTTCATGCGATGAAAAGTAAATGGATGTTGTATGAGTTGATGATTGGTTGAGGTATTTCGAGTCTTGTTATGAAGTGCAATGGTACATAATTGAAGACATGATTGTCTTTGCAAAGTTGTGCATGTGTGGAGAATATTTCTTTTGTGTGATGATTTATGAAAATGTAGACTTGCTCTAGACATCACATACGCCATAACATGAGATGGATTCGAAATTGCCACCGTAAATAAATTATATGTTGTCAATGATTGGAAGGAACACAAATCATGACAACACATGTGCTAGAATTCAAACTAAACAATATATTCCAAGATTTAAAAGTTTGAGCATTATACAATTCAGTTCAAGAGTGATGGTCAAAGAAGCTATGTAGGTGACTAAGTTCATTAGAAATTTAACCATTCCAATCCATAAGGATTTTGATAAACACATTCTTGAAGATCCTTGTCAAAAGGATAAATTGTCATAGGCTAAGTACAATTGGAGGAAGCATAATACAGACACTGATTCTAATCACACCTTAGTGAAGAGAATTGTTGTTAAAGATGGAGTAACCAAGAAGTCATTCATCAAGAATGCATAACAAAGGATTGAGTCCAAGTTATTGAAATAAGGAGATGATGTGCCAACAAAGAAGTTCATGTTCCCTACTACAGTTACTACAAGCAAAATGGAGATGAATGTTGGAAACTACATTCAAAGAAATGCCAAAAAGTTGACTATGATAGAGTGGTGAGGAAAATAGACATAAATAGTAAATACCTAATTCTACGATATAAGTCATTTTTTTTATGATAATCACACACCCTAGTCATGCAGAGCTCGAGAAATTATTCTCCATTGAGATACACATCAAGAAGGAGCTTGTGAACATAATGTTTGATACTTACATCCAACAAGACCTTATCTCAAAATCAGTAGTGAAGAAGCATGATTTCTTTCTTTCATCGTGTACACTACTCCTCCACAATTGTCCGAGTTAGGATCCATGAGAGTGGGTTAACACATGTCGTGACACTCGTGGGAAGCGTTGGACCCAATGTCCAACAATCTCCCCCCCAGCGCGTGCCGATCAAGTTTTGAACTCAAGACCTATTGCTCTGATACCATTTGTTGGACTATAATTGTCATTAGACCAAAACCCGCAAGCATTAGTCTCTGCCACAATCGCTGGAGTTAGGATCCACGAGAGGGGGTTAACTCATGTTGTGAAACTCGCGGGAACCATTGAACCCAATGTCCAACAATGCCTCTAAGCTATACAAGTGTGCACTACATTGTCTTGCAATAATGAATAATCATGCCAATTGAGGTAGTTTTTAGGAATCCATTATTATAAAGCAAGGAACTAAAGTGGTAGATTTAAGAATTGTTGGATAAGGGCCACATTTTATCCAACTCGTCGCACTGTGGATCAACCATTGTTATAGTTCCAAAGAAGGATGACAAATAGAGAATTTGTGTGTACTATACAACTCTTGAATATAATCACAATCAAGAACCTGTAACCATTATCACATGTTAACAACCTGAAGTTCATTGCACATTTTCCCATGCCACACGCCTTTTTAATGCATCGATTCACAACCAAGTCCACTTAAATTAGGATGTTGTATGATAGGAAGTGTTTGGAGAGATCAAGGTTTGAGTTGTGAATGATCTTGTCCCCACCTTACCTAATTTTCAACAAGCCTTCGAGATTGAAGTGGATGACTCTAGACATGCAATGGGCATCGTATCTATGCAACATCAACGACTAGTTGAGTACGACTCGAAAACCTTTTAGGCATTGTTTTGAATTATTTTAGGTATGATTGAGAGATGTGCATGTAGGTTTAAGTAGTGAAGTAGTGATGACATTCTCTATTGGGTAAAGGGATATTGTTCACAATGACCATAAGCCTCTCCAGTTCCTCCAAACACAGAGCAAGATTGAGAATGCACAACACATGAGATGGATCACTTATGAGCAGTAGTTCAACGTTGTGATTGAGTACTCAAAAGGAAGCACAATTAACCTTTTAGATTTCATGGTATGACTACTAATAATTTGATTGATAGTGTTGTGCAATGTTAATAGTTTGGTTTGAATGCTTTTAGAGAAGCTTGTACATAATGCCCATACTTCATGCAAATTTATGTAATCTTATAGAACTTTGTGGTTACCCTGTTAGATGAAGAGTTCCATAACTACTTACTAAAGGATAAAATTTTATACTACTTGGGTGCTAGTTGTGTTCCTTGAGGAGATTGTTGATTACATTTGCTATGAGAGGCACAACATTCTAAGGTTTCTCAACATCTTAGAGTGGAGAAGATGACCATGAATTTGCATAGATATTTCTACTTGTCGAAAATTGGCACAAATGGTGGCCATAATAAGTTACTCCCTTTGTAGCATTTTGAATCCTACAAATCAGAAGATGGGCACACACATTAAATTTCTAGTCTAAAGTAGACCGTGGGAGTCACTTTTAGTGGACTTCCCTAGAGGTTTGCCAAGGACAAATTGGGGTAATTGCTATTTGGTGGTAGTTTATGGATTACTTTAGTAAAATGACCATGATGATACCTTGCAAGAAGACAATTTTAGCACATATGATGGTAATTGTTGCAAATTTTCAATGATAAACATTTGATAACATGGGGTGCCAATATCCCATATGTGAAACACACTTACAATCATGTAGTAGACATTGTGACAAACACTTCACCTTTTGAAGCTTGCCTTGGATTTTAGCAAAGGATCTATTGGTAGTTTTGAATCTTATTCCCAATGTGTTAACGATGAAGGAGGACATTGCACATGGCCAATATATTAGCTTTATTGACCATGCCCAATAGATTTGTGATAAAGTTTGAGAAGCTTCACACAAGAGTAAGTATAATTAGAAGGACAACTATGACCAACACTATATAGATCACACATTTTGTGCATGATAGAAGTTTGGTTATACCTTTAGAAGGAGTTCTTTAACGAGAAAGACAACAAGATCAAAATACTTAGATATGACCCTTATACCATCATTAAATAGATTGGATAGAACACATTTAAGTTGGACCCGCTAGCCTGCATGTGAATTGATTTAGTCTTCAATGCGGATTGCCAAAATCTCTAAGAGTTGTCCATGCTAAATGATGATGAAAAATAATATATTGTGTTCATACTTGAAGAGTTAGCTACTAAAGTTGGTGTGGAGCTTGAAGCATAGATAGTTCTAAAGTGGAAGGAGTGGGTGACCAAATAGGTAACCATGAAGCTTTATTGGATTGGTTGAAAGGACAATCACCCCTAGTTAGAAAAGGGTACACCTTGGAGAAAGTGCAATTCAAATTTCCCAATTGGAAGGATGTTTGTTGGGAATCAACAACCCCTAAGCAATGTTTGATAGTGAAAGGAATTAAAGATCGACTAAGTTTTGGAGGAGTCACTAAGGAGATGTTCATTCCAAAGATTTGGATAGGCATGTAAGTTTGGTTACTATACTGGAGGTACAAAGTCACTTTGAATCCTTAGCATGGGATGCACAATACATAGATCATCTTCAACATGGAATAGAGTGGAAATATGGCACTATATCATGAACATACCTACATCTCAATAATGTTTTGCTAATAAGACAACTTGATCCCATTATTTCAGGATTCAGGTACTTACACATTGTCACATTACCTTTGTGCACACAATTTGTCATAAACACATTATAGCCCAATGCAAGTGCATTGACATGGATGGACAAATTAGCCAATAATCACATGTAGAACTCCAATAACCACGACAACTTCTCTCTATCTTTTGATTTTCTTGAATTTGTATACTTGTGTAAAATTAGGTCATGTGAACAACCATGAAACAAATAATTTTGTATTCCATTATATTATGATTTATGTGTCATATTCATATTGTAAGAGATTTGGTAGGTGGTTGGTAAACCCTTATATTATGATTTATGTGTCATTTTTAGATTGTAAGAGATTTGGTTGGTGATTGGTACATCAATAAATTTGTTATAAGCTTCATGGTGTTTATATCATATTGTATGGTTTAACTTCAATAATACAAAAATATAGTTGAGTTATTTCTCAATTATTGTACTATTGAGTGTATGATTGATTGATGAATTCATTTATGTTTATGTATGATTATTTTAATTATTTATCTTGTTATAATCTAGTGATTGTATATGTGAGTTGAGCTCGTTGCAGCTATTCTTGTGGTTGCACTATTTTTTTGCTTAACATATGCTTTTCATATCCAAACGTGGTAAGTGTGTACCTTCCCAACGTGAGAATATATTCAATGAAGTGATGATGGTTTGCAACATTCAACTACTCGAGGTTCCTTTGGTTGAGAAGTTGTTTTTGGTGTGTATCTATTATGCCAAATTTGCCCAAGACCTGCACCCGGTCCCAACTCTTGTCACTGACATTGCATCAAACATAAGCATGAGCACAGGCACAAACAACATGTCATTGAATATACTTGAACCTTAATGAATACATATCAATGTCGTGTTTTCATGAACTCAACGAGGAACCATTAGCATGGTTGTGCTAACTTTACTAGTGTTTATTTGAATAAATGACTTTAAACTCTATCAACCTCATAAATGACTTTAAACTCTATCAACCTCATAAATGAACCAATACCCCATTCACAATGTATGCATATTTTAACTATAAAATAAAACCTCAAAATTTCGAGATATGGAAAAATGATTAAAACCACGTTTTCATTTTTTATCAAATCTACTACTGTCATATCTGGTACATTAAAGGGTTTTATAGACCCTAGCACTTGTAGATATTACTACTATATAGATATTCAAGTTAAAACTAAAAGGTACTTATTATGAAAAACAAGATTAATCGGGGACAAGCAAACCTCCTAGATATGCATTGCAGGGTTTATAGGCCCTACCACTTATAAATATTATTACTATATACGTATTTAATTCAAAATTAAAGGGTAATTGTTATGAACAATTAGATTAATAGGGACAAGCAACCCTCTTAAATTTTTTGGAAAACAATCTTTATGGGAGACATGTGTTTTTGGGTTATTGAATTTAGAGTACACTGGAAGTTTTTTCATATTGACATTTTTATTTTTTATTTGGAAACAAAGGAAAAAATGATTGTGTCAAGTTGTCAAACATGATAGAAGGTTCATTTAGTTTAATGATGGTTTGGTCCATGTTAATTTGCATCTCAAATTTCTATCCAATTTTAAAAAGTGTAGGTAGATATGAATCACTTGCACTTAATTGACTATTGGGGTGGTGCTCCGTGTATCATGATGAAGGAGCCCCTTACTAACACTCCTACTTGTTCAACCCAATCTTGCAATTCAAATTGTTTGTACCATCATGCCAATCTTGCTACTTGTATCATGATAGAAAGTTCATTTAGTTTAATGATGGTTTGGTTCGTGTTAATTTGCATCTTCAAATTTCTATCCAATTTCAAAAAGGTAGGTAGATATGAATCACTTGCACTTAATTTACTATTGGTGTGGTGTTCCTTGTACCATGATGAAGGAGCCCCTTACTAACATTCCTACTTGTTCAACCTAATCTTGATATTCAAATTACTTGTACCATCGTGCTAATCACCTAGTTCAAAAACACTATGAAAGGCACTACAGTTATCCATGTCCCCTCGACATAGAAGCCCCCTAACCCTAATTGAGGAAAGGATGGTTAGAGACCCACTATTACAGATACCAAACAAACTTTTGAAAAATGTAGGTCACACCCAAGGATGGTCCTTCACGTAGTTGAAGCTCAATCCTTACTATTGCATGACTCCATGTTGTTTTAATGAAGCTAATTAACCTTCTATTTCATTTATTTCAACCCAACATAACCTATTCACAATTTATATTCTCTTTCATGACAATTTTATATTATATTTGTTAGACTCATAATCTCTAAGTTTTGGTTTATATGCTTGTGGCAATCACACAACATAACCTTTTTTTCTTATAAAATATTTTCAAATATATATTTTTAAAATATTTTAAATTGCACCCACCACCGGTTTATGAAAGCAATTATGGCTAAGTGGTTGTGACTTAGGAAATCTATTCTTGTAGTCAGCCAAAAGTCAAATGATCCTATCCACATAAAACAAACACAAATACATCATGATCCTATACACATAAAACAAACACAAATACATCATAAATGATAATTAAACATAAATAAATAAAACAACAACACCTCACTTTAACAACCTAAACTAGAACTCATTACCTATACCTTAACATATTTCTTTATATTAATAATCAAGAAAAAATATTTTATTAACAGAAGTACACTTACACACTTTGAAGTAGACAATGCCTTCACTACAATAGTTGTTGGTATTAAAGACAAAATTGAATTAACACATGAACAACATGTGAAAGTCTCCCCCCAAAAGCCAAATGTATGGATGACAACAGAAGATTTGGATAAGAACGACGAAGGAAAAAGATATCTAACAGAGCACCAAAGATACATGGGGTCCACCCTTTCTTGTCTTCTTTATGCATAGTGTCAATGTCCATGCAATGGACAAACTAAATTAGTCAAGAAATCAACTTCAATGGTATTAAATTTCATAACATGGGCCCTCAATAATGTTAAATGTCATAACACGGACCCACATGCATAATGTGTGCAACTTATCACATAGTTATATTCAATGAATCCCTTTCAAACATCAAGAAAAGCATGCCTTGATATGTTGAATACCAACTAATTGGCACATGAAAATGCTTTTGACCATTGCCATTAAGAATCTTAGTTAAGTGTAATCAAACCCATTAGAATGAATTAATATTAAATTAGAGTGTAATAAAATATTATTATTATTATTATTGTTTCAAAGATAATTTAATGGATAAATTTAAGGAATATTTTATTTGTTTGCTAGCACGTTCGTTGTTTATGAGATTAGTTCGTGATTTAAAAAGCCACAAATCAAGGGCATTTAAGTCGTCAAAATCACTTGGGGATCGCACCCGGTCCAGGCCACACCAACCTTTAACATGGTTAGATTCTTTTGGGTGTCTCCTCCCGACTACCACGAGTTTCAAACCTTGATCGCCTTACAAATCGAAACCCTCAAAATCCAATCACACTAACAAAATTTGACGAAATTTAAGAAATGTTTGTATATTATTGTACATGGTATTTTTAGTAAATTAGTGAGTATACTTTAATTAAAAGAATTCAAATTATATACACATGGAAGTGATTAAATATTAAAAAATATTGATGATAATCAGTGAAACATTGACAAAAAATATTGATGACAAAAAGTGGTAGAATAACAACTCCCTTTGATGAAGAAGGGATTCAATCTCGAATCACAATTGAATGACGTTGTCTAATTGTTCTACGTTTTGGCCTTTTTCACCGTAATCCGACGACATAAATATGCACTAAATCACTAATTTTTGTTGTTTAAAATTCATTTTTGAATGCAGAAATGGATTCAACATGCTGAAAAACCCCTAGGACACTCGGATTATATATAAATAATCACTCAAATATACATATCTAACAATTTATTATCATATTTCGAGCAAATATCCCCAAAAAATATCGTCCAAAAAAACTCAAAACATAAAACATTTAAACTATGACCAATTAAATTGTATAAAAAATATTTATGAAAAAAAAAAACTATAATTTTAGCTATGGAACATTTTGGGAAGATGAAAATAAAAACAAACATTATTATGATTCCTAAATCATCCTTGTACAACAAGTTTATTACATGATTATGCCTTTACCTATGGCAAGAGGAAAGATGAATTAGAAAACTCTAAATCATCCTTCTACAACAAGTTTATTACATGATTATGCTCTTACCTGGCAAGAGGAAAGATGAATTAGAAAACTCAGATAATAAAGAGGAACTTATCTATTTAACTTAATCAAATGAAACAAAACTATTAATAACATTAGAATCCCATTTGATGTCCAATACAATTATTCGTTCAAGAAATATTATAAAAAACGAAAAATTATTCGTTCAAGAAATATTATAAAAAACGAAAAACGAAAAACCAACATCATATAAGATTTAGAAGTAGAAGTTAGATACCTCTTTACAAATATTACAAAATAGTCAAATCAACATATAACCTTTAACTTATAACTTCTAAACTTAGATAAACTTCAATTTATTTACCCATTTATAAAATATTTTTTTCAACAATGCAATTCATTAAATTTTTATTTAAAAGAAATTAACACATTTTGCAAGATTAGTTAATTTTTACATTGTTAATTAAGATTAACTAACTGTTAAGTGGACATTTTCATTCTCATCTATTTCTAATGTAGCTGTAATGATTCTTGTACATAGATTTCCACCATAAGCTTTGACCATGGACTAAAAAAATATGGCTATCAAACATTGGTGGTTCCTATTTGAAGGACAAAATGATTAACACAAAAGGGTCAATAGAAAGGGAATAACTTTTAAGGAATTAGGGGACTTAGACAACTGGCAATCAATGCTCACCAAGATATTGCATAGAGATATTAATATTCCATGTTTGTACAAGTAGGTTGATAGAGATGAATTAATGAATTTTTATGGATATGGATTTTGTATTATTATTTTTTATTAATTTTAATAAAAAATTATGATTAATTTTTTTAATAAAATAAAGAATAATGATAGATGATCTAATTTAAAATTTCAAAAAATAGTTATATTTAATATAATATAAAGATTTCGTATTAATTTTAATAAAAAAATTATTATTAAATTTTTTAATAAAATAAAAAAGAATTATAGATTATATAATTTAAAATTTAAAAGGATAATTATATTTAATATAATATCAAAGAAATTAAATATGATAATTTAAAAAATTGATAGAGTACACTTTTGTTAATTATAAATTTAATAGGAGAATTTTTTTTCAAAGAGAATAAATTCATAACACAAAAATAAATAATATTTTTTAAGATGTTTAATCAATTAATTTAATTGTATAACATATATTTTTAAAAATGATAAAAGTTAAGTTATGGGTTAAATGAGGTTTGCAATTGTAAAAAGAAGAATGGTTCATTTTTGTATTAGAAATTCGTTGTAATCTCACTAGACAACATAATAATACAAAAAGAGAAAGGATTGTCCCATAATGTATAGTTTAGGAATTGTTCAAAACTTTCAAGTTAACTACTAAAAAGAGAATAATATCCTTCTTTAAGGATGCCCAAACTATTTAACTAGTATAAACCCTAAAAAAGACACCGAAGACTAGAGCAACTTTGCAAAACATTATAAAACCTTGATTTAATTAAAGGCATGCTTGTTGTATGCTTTCTCTTGTTCCATAAGAGAAGGTTGGTGATCCCGATCCATGCCATCCATGTCCACATCTCAGGGCATTTGGTGAACAGACTCCTCATTATTGTTTTCTTGAACACCTGAGCTAGTTGACATTATGCAATCGGAGATAGATGATTGAGGGATCCTAGCAATTTGAAACACGATGACACAATACATTGCACTCGGCCTCTAAATTCTCAATTTGTCTCTTCTGTTGCAATAGAGTCTCTTTTATAATTGCTGACCCATTGCTATGATTTTCCTCTTGAACATGAATTCTTCCTATAGCAGAGAAAGTAGAAGTCCTATTGTTTGCAATAAGAGTCTCTTGTCTTTGAACTACATGACAAATGTCTATCTCACACAAATGACAACACCCTCAATGGTTATGATTTGCCATGTATTCCAAGCTTCAAAGAGAACTCAAAATCCACCAGTTCTAGTCCCACTTTTTAAAATCCTTTATCGACATTGAGGACCACTCTATTTCCACCTCTAATTTGATACCAGAAAACACAGGGGAATAGATTGTCACTGTATAATTCATGGAGTGACTAACCTCATATACTACCAAGGATGAAAAGGGATGCCTCCAAGTAAACATCGTACACGGGCTGAAAAGAGACAATTCACGGACAAGGTCAAGCTGATAGGAGCATCTCAGAAGCCAACCACCCATAACGAACATGAAAAAGATGGGCTCCATTATCCCACCTGCATTCAAGGTCTTAATAAAACTAGATTAAAAAGGTTGCTCCTCCATTAAACTTGGAGTTTGCAATGGTACATCGGATGTAATGACCTTTGATTTTCATAGTCTTGACTTTAATTTGATATGCTTCTTGGCTTGGTTAGTTAGTAGTATGCAAAACTTTAATATATTCATTCTAATATAATTAAAGAATTGGGAAGAAGGATTCCCCTCCTTTTGGCCTAAGGGTTTCACTTTCCATGCGAGAGATCTCATTGGCTAAATGGTCAACATGTCGGTTTTGATCTCTTAGGATATTAAAAATATCTATAGATTCAAAACCATTGGCCTCTTTTTGGGTTCAGAGAATGAACTTTGCTAGATTGTCATTGGACAAAGAAGAGCAACACATGAGTCGAATAGTTATTATTGTGTCTCCAATGACAATTAAATTCCTTATTTGCCTTGGGTTAAGAATATTTAGCCCTTGATAAAGAGATAACTCCTCAGCCTAATTATTGGTAGCTCTACCCAAGCTCCATTCAAAACTTACTTTTTGTTTTCTTCGAGATCAAGAACAACCCCCCCCCCCCGCGCACTTGCCACCCCTTGCAATTCCAATCTTCAACTTAAACATATGATTTCAAAAAAAATTAAATATAAAAACCTAATTATGAATATGTATGATCAAATTAATCATGTATTTTTTCCAACAACATACAAATTTTGATTTTTTTATTTAAAAAAAAATGATTTTTTTTGGGAAGGTGATTTGAAGAGTACCTTTCATCATTAAAATAATTATGAACACAATTATAAGCAACTTGACTTTAATAATTAGGTAGTCAATGCAAACTTCTCATGCATCCTCAAGCATTTGAGTGCCTAATAAATATGAAGTTGTTATAGGAAAATCTAGTTATTGGGATTTAGTTAGCAATGAACTTGATTCATGGACATTCTATATTTTTAAAATCTCAAAGTCAATGTGGCCTAATCCCTTAACATGTATGTTTGATAGTTATTGTTATATTTATGTGGAACAAATACAACAATCATATAAGAAAGAAGGGATTTTAAAGTTGTAGAAATTATTTCAATACACTAAACAATGATGTATCTTTAAAAAAAAAGGACTCCCAAAGTATACATATATTTTTGAATAATGATAATATTGGAGTAAAAGAAGATACTATCATATCTATCCAATTGCACATCAAAGTCAACTTTTAATTAATAAAGTTTTTAATGCGTGTGGTATTTCATAAACCACCATTGTCTCATAATTGTTGCAATGTGGACTTATTACTCACACTCTTTTTTCTTTTTGTATTTAATCTTCACCATTATGGAATAAGAATTACACTCATAGTCATGCTTTTTTTTGTTTGTATTTTTACTTAAATGTCGTGAGTGTAGAATTACTATAGTCACACTCTTTGTTGTCTTTTTGCGTAAGATTACTTAGGCTGTGCATGTAGCTTGCCCAACATTTCCAAGTTGACGAAGAATACCATAGTTTGGGGGTGGTGTTCCAACTTCACTAACTTGTGCAAATTATTGGCATAAGATAGATAACAATAATTGCTAACAATTGTACATAAACAAGCATACACACATGCAAAATCAACACACAATCTCAATACAATGTCTTCTCATTGATATCAATTTTCAAAGTACACAAGATACAAAGAACAATCTTAGAGCACTCAACTCTCTTACTTAGCTATCAAATGACTCACTACTCTTTACTCTAGACTTGGCTCCACAAAAACTCTACTCACTCTCGAAACAACTTATTTGAATGAATTTTCACATTCCAACTCTTTTGTTGCTTGTCGTGTCTTTGTATTGCTTGTTATCCTTCCATTTCTTGTGTTTGATTGTTCAACTTTATATGCATTGTTTCTTCTTACACAATCTCTTCCTTTTGCTCCAATCTACTTACTCCCCTTGTCATTGATCCACATGTTTAGTTATGCATTGCTCTGTGCACTTTGTTCTTGACCTCTTGTTTATGTCATTTCCATACGTTGACATTCACCTTCACACTTGTACCTTTTGAATAATCTCCAAGTGCTCTTCCTTTCTTGCCACATGTCTCCTCAACTTGCCTTGCATACATTTTTGGTGCATTGCTTTCAACACCGCACATTGAACTAAATCACTGCAAATATATGTTCTATCACACTTAAGCTAATTTTCCTTGAGTTTTGTACATAGTTTTTGTTTTTACTTAACTTCTCCTTAGCACATTCTTTTCTTACACATACTTTCACTTTTAAAGGATGCTCCCGTGTCCAAGAAAGAGCCCCTTAAATATAGGATCTATCACACTTATGTTATTTCTCATTGATTTCCATCCACACCTTTTTTTTATGACTTAACTTTTCCTTAACACATTATTCTCTCACATACACTATTAAGAAATACTCCTACCTCTAAGCATGACCTTGCAAGTACATGTTTTTATCAAACTTTCACAATTTTTTTTGATTTCCATATGCAGTTTTTTTCTTAACTTAACCTTAACAGTCTTTTTGCACATATATGCAATGCATTTAATGTTATTGTTGTTGTAGTGTAGATTATTGGATTTAAAGTTATTGGCCGAGGAGAGACAATTCATGGACAAGGTCAAGTTGATAGGAGCCTCTCAGAAGCCAACCACTGATAACGAACATGAAAAACATGGGCTCCATTATCCCACCTGTATTCAAGGTTGTAATAAAACTAGATTAAAAAGGTTCCTCTTCCATTAAACTTGGAGTTTTGCAATGGTACATGGGATATGATGACCTTTGATTTTCATAGTCTTGATTTAAATTTGATATGCTTCTTGGCTTGGTTAGTTAGTGGTATGCAAAACTTTAATATATTCATTCTAATATAATTAAAGAATTAGGGAGAAGGATTCCCCTCCTTTTGGCCTAAGGGTTTCACTTTCCATGCGAGAGATCTCATTGGCTAAATGGTCAACATGTTGGTTTTGATCTCTTGATATTAAAAAAATCTATAGATTCAAAACCATTGGCCTCTTTTTGGGTTCAGAGAATGAGCTTTGCTAGATTGTCATCGGATAAAGAAGAGCAACAATCGAATAGTCATTGTTATGTCTCCAATGACAATTAAATTCCTTATTTGCCTCGGGTTAAGAATGCTTAGCCCTTGATAAAGAGATAACTCTTCAGCCTAATTATTGGTAGCTCTACCCAAGCTCCATTCAAAACTTACTCTTTGTTTTCCTTCAGGATCAAGAACAACCCCCCTGCACTTGCCACCCCTTGCAATTCCAATCTTCAACTTAAACATACGATTACAAAATAAATAAATATAAAAACCCAAGCTCCATTCAAAACTTACTTTTTGTTTTCCTTTGGGATCAAGAACAACCCTGCACTTGCCACCCTTGCAATTTCAATCTTCAACTTAAACATATGATTACAAAAAAATTAAATATAAAAAACTAATTATGAATATGTATTGTCAAATTATTCATGTATTTTTTCCAACAATATATAAATTTTGATTTTAAAAATTTATTGATTTTTTTTGGAAAAGTGATTTGAAGAGTACCTTTCATCATTAAAATAATTATGAACACAATTATAAGCAACTTGACTTTAATAATTAGGTAGTCAATGCAAACTTCTCATGCATCCTCAAGCATTTGAGTGCCTAATAAATATGAAGTTGTTATAGGAAAATCTTGTTATTGGAATTTAGTTAGCAATGAACTTGATTCATGGATATTTTATATTTTTAAAATCTCAAAGCCAATGTCGCCTAATCCCTAATTTAACATGTATGTTCAATAGTTATTATTATATTTATGTTGAACAAATACAACAATCATATAAGAAAGAAGAGATTTTAAAGTTGTAGAAATTATTCCAATACACCAAACAATGACGTAACTTAAAAAAAAAAAAGACTCACAAAATATACATATATCTTTGAATAATGATATTATTGGGGTAAAAGAAGATGCTATCATATCTATCCAATTGCACATCAAAGTCATCTTTTAATTAATAAAGTTTTTAATGCGCGTGGTATTTCATAAACCACCATTGTCTCATAATTGTTGTATGTGGACTTATTACCCACACTTTTTATTTATTTATTTAATCTTCACCATTATGGAATAAGAATTACACTCATAGTCATATTTTTTTTTGTCTTTTTACTTAAATGTCGTGAGTGTAGAATTACTACAGTCACACTCTTTGTTGTCTTTTTGCTTAAGTTTACTTAGGCCGTGCATGTAACTTGCCCAACATTTCCAAGTTGACGAAGAACACCATAGTTTGGGGGTGGTGTTCCAATTTCACTAACTTGTGCAAATTATTGGCATAAGATAGATAAGAATAATTGCTAACAATTGTACATAAACAAGCATACACACATGCAAAATCAACACACAATCTCAATACAATGTCTTCTCATTGATATAAATTTTCAACTAGTTAATTCTCATTGAACAATCTTAAAACAATCTTAGAGCTCTCAACTCTCTTACTTAGCTATCAAAATGATTCACTACTCTTTACTCTAGACGTGGCTCCACAATGTGACCCCTTGAATGACTTACTCACTTTCCAAAGAACTTATTCAAATGAATTTTCACATTCCAACTCTTTTGTTGCTTATCGTGTCTTTTTATTGATTGTTATCCTTCCATTCCTTATGTTTGATTGCATTGTTTCTTCTCACACAATCTCTTCCTTTTGCTTCAATCTACTTGCTCCCCTTGTCATTGTTCCACATGTTTAATTATGCATTGTTATGTGCACTTTGTTCTTGACCTCTTGTTTATGTCATTTCCATACGTTGTCATTCACCTCTGCACTTGTACCTTTTGAATAATCTCCAAGTGCTTTTCCTTTCTTGCCACATGTCTCCTCAACTTGCCTTGCACACAGTTTTAGTGCATTGCTTTCGATAGCGCACATTGAACTAAATCACTAAAAATATATGTTTTATAACACTTGAGTTAATTTTCCTTGATTTTTGTCCATATTTTTTTTTATTTAACTTCTCCTTAACGCATTCTTTTCTTACACATACTTTCACTTTTAAGGAATGCTCCCATGTCCAAGAAAAAGAAAAAACCCCTCAAATATAGGATCTATCACACTTATACTATTTCTCCTTGATTTCCATCCACACCTTTTTTTTTCTATGACTTAACTTTTCCTTTACACATTATTTTCTCACATACACTATTAAGAAATACTCCTACCTCTAAGCATGACTTTACAAATACATGTTTTATCAAACTTATTCCATTTTTCATTGATTTCCATATGCACTTTTTTCTTAACTTAACCTTAACACTCTTTTTGCACATATATACAATGCATTTAATGTTATTGCTGCTGTTGTGTAGATCATTGGATTTAAAGTTACTTTAGATTTAATAGTTTGCATCCCAACAACAACATTAAATGCATTACTGGGAGGTACATATTGATCACCTATATTTATAATGTTCATAAATACTCCTACTAATCTATTTATTTTTATTTTATAAAATTATTGATCCTAAAATTAAAATCAACTTACTAAATTACACATAATTTTTTAAAAATCCAAATCCATAAATAGAAAGTCTTCACCAATGTGTACAAACCCCACTCAAAATCTAGTTAAGAGGGCATCTTGAATTTAAAAGCAAAGCACGGTCACAATTTCCACCTTCTTTCAGATCTAACAGCTTAAAATAATCACAATTCCCCCACTTTCTTGTATTCCCTGATTAAATTATTTATTATAAAAATCTAAAGCCCAATCTTAATGGCATAACTCTCTTTCACTTTTGACCAAATGGAGAAAAAACAGAATAAATTTCCACGTCAATTGACAGAAACAGCAGTGTCTCTATTTGACAAAATAGACCTGTGATGTGGCAATCCAAAATCCGTCATTTGTCAGAGAATCCTCTGAAACTTTTTCGCAGAACCTTCGGCGTCAGTTAACTGAGATAACTTTCCGACAAATCGTACGCGCTTATGTCTGCCCCCACGTTACCCGTTGTTCAGTCAAATCCCCGTCATTCGCTGTGGAATTTCCCGTTTGCTTCTGATCCCTTCTCACGGTCCCTGAGCAGCCCATAATTCCCCCCAATCGCAGACAGAAACAAACAATTCTCCGATCGAACACGGTTTTGCCAACCTGTTTGAATGCCATGTCGGTAAAATCGGTAAGCTTTTAGAGCCTGTTTGACCCACGTAAGTATGATTTTTATCTTCTTCATTCTAGCAGAAGCGCATGAATTTCGAGCCTTTATGAGCACCCATTAAGATAAAATCCTCAAATACTAAGATTTTCGAATACCCAGTAAGCGTAAACCCTTGTTT
>ML785386.1:67693-96469 GCA_009831015.1 Picea engelmannii
CACGTAAGTATGATTTTTATCTTCTTCATTCTAGCAGAAGCGCATGAATTTCGAGCCTTTATGAGCACCCATTAAGATAAAATCCTCAAATACTAAGATTTTCGAATACCCAGTAAGCGTAAACCCTTGTTTAATCCCTCTTCGAAATTGTTCAGTTCGGCTCTGAAACGCCCGTGCAGGTCTTCTTTCTCGCGTAATTAGATTAATTATTCTGTCTGCGTGAAAACCCATTACGCTAAAACCTATTAAATCAGGCGCCGAAACCCTAGAAATGATGTTCAATCCTCCGCCCTGAAACCCTTTTGTATGTCTTCATTTTCCTTCATTCTGGTGATTTTTTTTACTATATGTAATAACACCCATTAAGCTAAATCCTATTGAATCACACTCTGAAACCCTTGAAGCTCTGGCAGTAATTTTCAGCTTTGAAACCCTTTTGCATGTTATCATTCTTATCAGTCTGGCAAATTCAGATAAATCTGACGATCTGTATGAAGAGCTGTTAAATTGAATTGCGTTAATTCTAGCTCGGGAATCGTTGACACCCTACCAACGAACGCTGTTTAGCCCTGAAAGCCTTTTGTATGCATTCATTCTTCTTCCTTCTGGAAAGTTTAGATAAATCTGTGGATCTGTAGGAAAGCTTATTGAGCCGAATTCTTCTAAATCTATCTCGGGAGCTCTTGATACCCTAGCAATGAATGCTGTTTAGCCCCTGAAGCCTTTGCATATTTATGATAAATGGCTCAGGTGAGCCTTTCCCAGTTCTCCCCAAGCTTCAATTGCTCTTCAAATATCTCCAATAACAGCTCGTACAGGTCAATTTCCAGTGGGGGTGGTGAACTGGGGGCTTGTTCAGCCGATTCCTCTCCAGTCCATCCCTCCAAAACCCCAGATATCGCCGCCCTTGAAAAGCTCAGTGAAAGCATTGAGTCTCTTCTGTCTCTTGATGTTGATTGCAGTGATGCCGAAGTTATGGTCCAGGACCGGGCTGTGCCCGTTCACCGGTGCATTCTGGCAGCCAGGAGCCCTTTTTTCAAGGAAAAGCTCTTCCCCAGCGCCCGTCAGGAGTCTCAGGCAGCGAGCGCAAAGTTACGGTACGAGTTGAAAGACTGGCTGACAGCGGGAAATGTTGGGTACGAGGCCTTCAAGATATTGTTGGCGTATCTGTACAGCGGGAAGGTGAAGGCACCTCCGCCAAATGTTTGTATATGCATTGATAGTAGCTGTGTGCACGACGCATGCCGGCCCGCCGTGGATTTTGCGGTGGAGTTGATGTATGCTGCTCATGTCTTCCAGATCCCGGAGCTTGTCTCCCTGTCGCAGGTAATTTCCAATGTTTTTTTTGGTCACATGTGACTTGTTCTGCAATTGTTCCACAGAAAATTTGTAGAATTTATGTGCAATTTTGATATGTGTTTTACTGAGAATTTGAAGGTTTGTTGTTTGTCTCACTGCATGAAGTGTTAACATGTTTCTATCATCTCATGGAGACCTTCATAGGGTGGTTTGTTTTCTTATTTCTGTGCCCCAAAGTTGGCAGGGATCTACAACCAGTATGCAAACTTTTACCCTTTTTGTAGGAATTACATTAACTTATGTCTTTCTTGTTTAACTTTCTGGGTGCGTTGTTTTCATTTTCGCATTCTAATACAAAAAGACTATACAGCAATCAATCTGTCTTTCAAATTATCAAATTTGAAACCTCAAGGGAGTAGCTAAGGTCCAGAGTGAAATTACTATGGGTGAAATTGTAAGTGGTGAGATCCTGATGATTGAAAATTCGTAAGCAGCTGGTGCAGACCTCCCAAGCCAATGGTGAGAATATGGATTCCTAATAAACATTAGTGTTGAGCTA
Source organism: Picea engelmannii (assembly GCA_009831015.1). Lineage (NCBI taxonomy): Eukaryota > Viridiplantae > Streptophyta > Pinopsida > Pinales > Pinaceae > Picea > Picea engelmannii. The sequence goes on from ML785386.1 coordinate 69,552, forward strand.
TGGGTATTGCCAGTTCAAAATCAAGCAATCTGAATTCTGCACTAAAACAAAACTATAAGCTGTTGACATTTACATTCAGTGCTAAAGTAAAAAATGAAAGAAATTATATTCATCTCTCTGCATATGACAAAAGTACAGTCAATGGGACACTGCCAAATGCATCATGTACAAAAGCCTCAAGGAAGTGCCTATGGCAAATTCTCGATTTGCATTCAGTACAAAAACAAAAGAAAGATAGAAAGAAACAAAATCTATGTCCACAGATGACCAAAAGGCTGTCAATGGGACTTTGCCAAATTCATCATGTACAAAAACCTCCACCTCCTGTCTAAAGACATATGAAGGCCAAAGTGTAGAGACAAACTTCCCTGCTTTTCAGAAACACCTGGTTTTAGGAAGTCGACTTTTAAGATAACTTTATAATCTCTCCTTTGACATATTTCAGTGTTATTTCTAGGAACTCCAGAGTTATTGACTCTGGAGTATATTTAGAAAGTTTTTTTGGTTTTTTTAGTCTCTTGAGAAATACGTCTCGTAGAATCTCTTTGGCTAAGCTTCCGTACTATGAGGGGCATATCTATGCCATCAAAGTCACCCAGGACTTGCACCTGGCCTTGTCCACACCCACTTGGGGGGTTTTGAACCTGGGCCTCTGCGTTAATACAAGCCTGATCACCTCGTTGCTTTCCGCTAGACCAGACTCCGATGGGCATATTGAGAAAGAATTATCCATGCCACATGGTGATTATCTAAATATGTGCTTGGCCCACACCTAAGCTGGTTAATCCAGCAATCACTGTTGTGGGGCAATCACAGGTTGCCCTCGAATTGTTTCATTTAATGCAACGACTGTGGTCTGACAGCATGCATGTGAAATAGTTATTACCAATAGAATGGCCTTTGTTAGTCTCGGGGCCCATAATTAGTGAACCGCTTATCTTTGAAGCCTTACTTTGGTTGCTCATTGTAAATATTTCTATTGAAAATATTGAGGGAGAGAGTAAAAAGTATATATGCAGGGACTGAAGGAGAAACTCCTGTTACCTGAAAGCAAAATGGGAAAAATGGAATAGTACAATAAAACACTAATAGGGGTGCATCCAATGGATACTTATAAAATGGTTGTAATTCCACTCAGAGAATTCAAGCTTGATTGGTACCTCTGGGACAAATAAAGGAGCTTAAGTAGTTCTGCAGATCTGCTAAGCCATGCTACAACATGGGCACCTAGGAAAGTACAGGACATATGTTTGATCCTGAATCTCACCAGCTCAAAAGTAAAAGCAATAGTACCGTGTGTGAGAAGACAGCTTGCAAAATATGCAATATACAGTAAGAAGAAGAAGACAAACATCATTCCTTAGAGTGTCCAGCTGTCACAAATACAAGAATTGAAAATATATCCAGGAGATTCTGCTGAACATAAGAAACTTAAAATATCTCTAGCAGAATAACTTGAAAAAATTGGTTAAGGAGGAAGTGAACAATGAACCCTAATTTGGACCTGCAAATTTTTTGTTTCAACAAATGGCAAAAGCCTTGAATGGTAAAGAATTTTATATTTTATATTTGAAGATCTCATTTTTAGTCAAATGGCAAACAAAGGATATACTTAGATGATAAATGAGTCAGGAATGGATCTGTAATTGTGAATATTTTTCAAGATAATAAAGTTTTGTTGGAATTTTAAATTTCAAGCCATTTCTATTTGAAATGCTTTTTCATTACCTGTACCTGAACTCACACATTTCTCCTCCCCTTCCTTTTTTCGGGAAGATAGTCTTATTCTATGAATCTAGAGAATTATATTACACCAGTCTCTGCATTTTATTACTTATATGGTTCTAGGAGTTGGAAACATTAGACTACATCAGCACAGGGCATCTAGATATTTGATGCTGGATAATATTTTATCAGTCCACAAGATGAGTTTGATGAATATGAAGTCCATGCAATCTTTGAAATAATTGGATAATATGTAATGCGAGCACAAAATATTTGTTACAGAATATGATTATAGAAATTGAAAGAGTAAGTTCACCAGAAAAATTTAGGCCCGAATTTTTTTTGCAATATTTGATTCATTTATCAATGTACTTTTTTTCGTAGTGGAATGAGCTTATATGTTGATTCCAGTATCCCATTCTTTTGAAAAAAGCTGAGAACACTAAGAAAAGGCTCCCAGATACTTGTTGCAGTTTCTGAATTTGCGTCACCAGAATTTATTGTTTTGAGTCCATTAAAAAAAAGGGCCAATAATGCCTGCATCTGATAAGGACTTAATGTTGTACGACTTCAAAGCTTGCTTAAATTTAATTTCTGCACTAAACAAGAAGAGTGCTGGTAAGCTAGTAGACACCAATGCTTATCCCTCGTTTACATTATAATAGTTTAGATTCCTTCAGTCTGGTTGAAGTTTTTAAGAATTTAAGAATCAATATAGAGGGAGATAATAAGAACTCAAATAAAGCTCCGATGAACTTGTATAAGACATAAAATATGGTGTCATCTATTAAGTGGTTTTCATCTGTTTTTCAAATAGTATTACATTATATAGAAACTGAATCAGAAAAATATGAAATGGCCAACTAAAATTTGATTTATGTGATATTACTGAAGAGTCAGATCTTTGCTAACAGGGCTTATATTAACTGTTTGATAAATATCTTAGTGGGTTAAATATTTCTGTCTTATTGCTGATACTTCACCAGGGTTATTTGTTATGAATATTAGTTTAATATCCCTCATGTGTTTATCTTCACAATATGTTTCCCCTCAATGTAACTTGATGCTACTTTTTTCGTTTCTATGTCCTCAGAATGATTCACAAACAAGTGTGTTTGTTTATCTTCTGCTGTTTCCTTAAAGGCCTTTTATGATGACATTTATATTTTATCTTAGAGGTAGGGTAGTTTTACTTATAAGCAGCGCAAAGAGTTGGGCATAAATTGTTATTTAGAATGAGCACACAAACTGCCATAGGTAGACATCGAATCATCCATGTAATCAAATTGGGTGGATGACATGCCAGTGATTGATGATCAGAGCTGGAAATCTTTACAAAATTAATGTCTTGCTCTTCATTTAGTGCGGCACCAAGGTTATCGTTTCACAAGGATTTTGTAATTGATGTGTTTTCTGTTGGGGCAGAAAACTTGAAATACTTATCTTGTTTTCCTGCAAAAGCACAACATACTACCAATCTTTTTTTTTTCCTGTTCTTCAATAGCTCTTTTTTCTCTTGGACACTGCTTTTTTAATGCTTTGAACCTTTTTCTGTGCAGAAAAGGGTTCACTAATTTTTCAGTTCAGCTGGCATTAATTTGATATATGATATGTTTATGGTTCACTTATCTTGTTTTCCTGCAAAAGCACAACATACTACCAATTTTTTTTTTCCTGTTCTTCAATAGCTCTTTTTTCTCTTGGACACTGCTTTTTTAATGCTTTGAACCTTTTTCTGTGCAGAAAAGGGTTCACTAATTTTTCAGTTCAGCTGGCATTAATTCACTCCCTTGATTCTATTCCCTATTAACAATATATGACATTTTCTTCTTCACTGCGTTAGGTTATCTGAGGACATTGTCATAGTTTCTTGCTCATTTCCTACTAACAATTTTTTGGTTTTTCGAGTTCATTCTCTCTATATCTTTGTGCCACGTTACAAAAGAAGGGTGCATTTAAACTCAAGTTTCCATGTGTTGTCCCTGAGCTGTAATCCCGTGGAGAACTAATCTTAAATTGGATAAAGGGTAATTCTGATCTGTATAAGTGAAATGATTTTGGTTTATAGTCACAGATGATTTTTAACACATAAAAGCATCTCTTTGTCCAGTTCTTTATCTTTTCCCTGGAATATAGTCTGTCATTTTTTCAGTGTGAGGAATTTACTGTATATCTTGTAGGCTGTAGCTAGGATGATCTGACATTAACCTTGTTGGATGCAGCGACGTCTTCTAAACTTTGTTGAAAGGGCTCAAGTAGAGGATTTAATACCTATTCTTATAGCAGCAAATGTATGTGAGACTGGCAGTGATCAGTTGTTGACTCGTTGTATTCATCGAGTGGGAAGATCTGATCTTGACAATGTAGCGCTTGAGAAGGAACTCCCACAGGAAGTTGTAAATAAAGTCAAAGAGTTCCGATTGAGTTTGGGAGGGGCAACATTCCCAAGTTCTTCACAGCAAAAGAATATACAGAGAATTCAGAGAGCACTTGACTCTGATGATGTTGAATTGGTTAAATTGCTATTGCAAGAGGGGGTGGGCCAGATAACATTGGATGATGCTTATGCCTTGCACTATGCTGCAGCATACTGTGATCCAAAGATCACATCAGAGCTGTTGGAGCTTGGATGTGCAGATGTTAATCTCAAAAACCCAAGAGGATACACTGTCCTTCACATGGCAGCAATGCGCAGGGAGCCTGCAACAATTGTGGCACTCTTGACAAAAGGAGCTCACCCTTCTGATTTGACTTCTGATGAGCGAACAGCACTTCAGATCTCTAAGAGGCTAACTAGATCTATAGATTACTTTCGACCCACAGACGAAGGCAAGGAATCTCCCAAGGACAGACTATGCATTGAGATACTGGAGCAGGCAGAAAGTAGGAATCCACTAAGGGCTGAGGTGCCCCTTTCTCTTGCTTTTGCAGGTGAGGATCTGCGGACGAAATTGCTCGATCTTGAAAACAGAGGTGAGATACTAAGCTTAATAACCTATTGCATGCATGGAAATGATCAATTTCATCCAGAGCATATTGGCTGTTTATTGGACTATTGTTTACTTATGCTGTTATAAATAATGACATTTATAAGCAAAGGATAGGCTGTTAAATTTTCGATTCTCAGGTTGTCTAGTGTATTTTGTTTGTCAGGCTATCCACATTATATAGCATAGTTAGCGAATTTCTATAACAATTTTGATGACTGTATTTCCAAAATGTTGTTAGAGTTCAATGCTTGAGTTTAAAAGTCACTTTGATTTGGGCAGCATAATTTGCCATATTCCCGTGTAAGGATTAATGATAATTTGAAAGATACCACAGTGATGCATGCATTGTTCACTGCAAAGATATTGAATAAAAGAGAGAGAATTTAATTGGATATTATTTAATGAAGAGATGTCACAATACATAATGGAGAAGACATACATTGTGCAAGTTATGCAGCATGTTTTCACTAACTTTTTATTTGCTTATTACATCATTAAGTCATAATGTGACCTATGTCCTCACATGTCTTTATAAACATAAAGTGACTAATTGAACCAAGTGCAATATTAAATGACCATTATATTTATTTATTACACTAACACATCTTTCATGAAAAATTATCTACAAGCAAGAGAAATACTTGACACTGGAGACAAAAACAGTCCTCATTGGACCACAAATATTGGGATACACCAGTTCAAGAACAACGTTTGCCCTCCAGGATTTTCCTTCATTGAATGCCAACCAATGTTGCTTTCCTGCAAGGCAAGCTTCATACACATCCTCCTACTGTTCTTGAATCTTTGTGAGACTAAACTCCATGTTTTCTTGTCACGAGAGAAAGAAAATGGAAATTCAGATGACCATACATTTGATGCCAAAGGACGTTGTATTTCATCCACTGTTGGCTATCAAGGCACGTGTTTTGGCTGCTTCATTGTCCCCCAACCTGTGAATAGACCATGTTCCTCCACACTAGTAGGAATAGTCTTGTTGTTTCTTTTATCTCTTACAAAGCGTTTGTCACCTGGGAAAGTGACATCCAAGTGCGGGCTCTGCTTTGCAATCCAATTGATTGAAAGTAAAATCTTCTCCAAACCAGGAACATAGAAAACATTCATGAATAGCCATGTCTTACCTTTCATTTTTATTTGTACACTGCCTTTTCCTTCAACAAAGTGCTCCACTTCATCACCAAATACCACCACAAAGTCAAATTGTGTTTGTCTTCTACAGAATCAATGAACCAATCTTTTTGGTTATTGAAATGTATAGAAGCCCCTGCATCAATAGACCAGTTATTGGTCTTACCATTTTCTGCACCTGTGTTTCCTACTATGAATGCATCTTCCTCTTTATGCTTGGCTACATTGGCACAATCTTTTTTCGATTGCTGCCCATTTATGGATTGAGATCCTTGGTTGTGTTGCTCACCCTGCAACCGTTTTCTATACACTTTGCTTATAGAACCTACTTTTCCACAGTAAGACACTTAATTTCTTTACCAGTTTTGAGGTCCTTAGTTGTGTTGCTCACCCCACAACCATTTTCTACCAATGTTCCACCAAGACTCCGGGATGGGGGTGTGGGGGAGCGGGGAGACGCACAGGGGGGACGTGTGGGAGCACCCCCAAATTTTGGGGAAATTCATGGGGGACGTCGGGGTCTCTAGCATAGGGGTCCTCGGCTCTAAAATTATAAAAAATATATAAGTATTAATGATAAAATCCCAACAATAACAATTCAACCCATGTAAATTACTAAATTCATCATTGTGCATACTAAATACTAAATAGTAAATAGTAAACAGTAAACTAGTACTAAATTCAAATTTGTAAATGATATAAATAATAAACATGATTCAGATTCAGTAATGAAATGCATTGATTCATAAATCATAAATGAAACAGATATAGTAAAATATCGTGCGTCCAGAAGCACCCCTTTTCGAGGGGGGACGCCCAGAAGCACCCYTTTTGGGGAAACACGCCCCCCACACTGGGGAAACACACCCCCCTACGTCTCCCCGAGTTTCCCCAAAAGGGGGACGTGGGGAAACGTTTCCCAGGAGCACCTCCGTCCCGGGTGCGTGGGCAACGTGGGGGGTGTGCACCCCACCCTGGGGGACATGTCCCCGTGGAACACTGTTTTCTACACACTTTGCTATAGAACCTATTTTCCCACAATAAGACACTTAATTTCTTTACCAGATTTGTTCGTTGCTGAAGATTTGTTGCCATCTTTTGCTTTCCAAACTCTCCCTTGCCCTTGAATTTTGCTGCAAGTGCTGTCTCTGAGGATCCACTGCTAACCACTGCCAAATTACTTCTTCAATCTGTGTTTTAGAAGCAATTGGTTGAATCACTGTTCAAAAGTAAGATTAGTAGAGTTTGACGTGACATTTGTTGCCTCAACAAAATTTTTGAATGATGACAGGGGACTCTAGATAATAACGACCAGGGCTTCTTCATCTACTTTTATACCAATGACTAGCAACTATTCTCATATATCTTTAATCTTTAACTGATGTTCTTGAAGTGAATCTCCTTCTACTATATTTTTTGATACTAACGTGTTTTAAAGAAAGAATTCTCTTCCTTTATCTGATGTCTTGTTTAACTCCCGCAATCTTGTCCACATTGTATGGGCATCCTGACCATCCTGCACTTCAGGCATCATCTCATCAATCACTTACACTTTGATAATCATTATAGCTTCATGATTCTTGGCATCATATGTATCATGCTGCAAGACCACTTTCCTACGATGCTTCCAGTGCCTCCTCGTCATTGGGCTCTCTCACTTCTTTACTCGTGACAGCTCCTAACCGGCATTTATATTGGAAATTTGAGATTATTTGTTGTATCCAGGCGTCAAAATTATGTCCATTAAATTTGACTTCCTTCCCAGATTATATTTGATAGATTGGCCATTTAATATAAATTTTTTAGTACACGAATAATCTAAATCAATCACCAAAAATACTCCAAATTCAACCTCAAAGTGGGATTACCTTTGTCATGCTATCCAGCCGCTCATTGTTGTTGTAACTCAGCACTTACGACCATTGTTTTAACACGGTCATTTACAATACTACTGTTGTAACTTCACTCAATCATGCGGAATTGGTCTGCCAAACTAAACAAAACTCTGTTATTGAAAATTTCTGAAAACACTGAAATGTTTGAAAAACATCAACTTTTAAAAAAAAATGGACTTATTGTGCTCCTCAATCTTTGTGCTATAGTCTGCTACCATTGCTAGACTAGTTGTCTCAGACTTCAAATTGTGCCCCTGCTGTCAATGATCAGAGCTGCCAAAAATTACCGAGTCTTCTTGTTGCCTACATGTTACTGTTCTGCACATATTGTTGGCCGTGGCCCCTCCTGTGTGTCTGTTCCTCCTTTGAGGCCCACAACTTCCTGCAGCTATGTGGTTCTGGTCTACTGCTTGCAGTGTGTAGTTCTGCATCAATCACTGCGCAATCACTGTGCTCTTGTGCCCCACAAATCTCCCACATCTGGGGTTTGCACCCAATGTCTAAGCATTGACAGCCCGTGTCTGCTCCTATAACTCACGTGCTTGCAGCCCCTGCGATCCATGTGTCTGTCTGAGCATCTGATCCCATTCTCAAGTCTGTCTGCTATAGTGCATTTCTTTTGCTATAATTGGCTGGCGATGCCCTTATTGTAGAAATTTATGGAGAATGCCTTTTATTACAAATTCAGAAGTTTCACCTCAACCTTGAAGTTTCCTGGATCTGTTTACTGTGAACTTTCAGTCTTCGGCTGAATTTGAAAAATTACTTTACAGCAGCAAATATTTTCAAGGTTACACAAACTGTGGGTGCGATCGGAATCGGCAGAAGAACCCGCTAAAGTGCGGCGCTTGTCCAAAAATTAGGAATCGAAGAATCGGAGCCCTAACCCTAATTTATATATATATATATATATATATATATATATATTTATGTTCTTTTAAATTTAGTTTTTTTCTAAATCACTAGCTATAGTTATAAATTTGCTGAAATCTGAATTAAATATGAAATCTGTCACCGAAAATGGATCCAATTTCAAGAAACAGATCTGATCCCAAAAACAGAAAAAATTGAAGAATTCAATCCAAGAAGATTCTGGTGCGGATACGGGGTGCTCTAAGGCGAATCCGGTAACTATGAATATTTCACTTCCATCAACCCAATTCACAAAGCAACCCAAGAAAATACCAATCAAATGTACTTCAATACCACCAAGCTACAACCCTTAGGGCACACTTTCCAAGCATATAACAGATCTGAAAATGACTTATTACAGTGGATTATAACAGTTGTAAATCTTGTTGGGCATGTGTGTGGGGGGTGCATTGGATTTGACGATCCCAACACTTGACAATGTATGTGTGTGCCGGATGCTTTTTCGAGGGGGGGGGGCTAGGATTGGTCCCTTTTGCTTAGGTGAAGCCTTTGGGGTTCGGGGCAGCGCCCTGAAAATAGTTTTGGGTGGCCTTCGCTATTTTTAGCAGTTTTCTAAATTGATCCTTGATTCAGGGATTAGGGTTTTGATAATTGCGGAATAACTAAAATATTGTATATATTGTATTGTGAATGGTGAAATTAATACAATGAAGAGTTGAGAGGTGCGACACCAAAGAAGGCTGGTTTTCTTCCAGTTAAGGGTTTCTAGCGTAAATTTCTTTGTACTATGTGTATGAGCCATTGATTAATTTCTGTTTTGCTTAAGAATCTGTATGCATTGCTTTACTTCACAGGTTTAAAACTTACATGTGGTATCAAGTCTTGCCTTTGTTGTTGAGGGTTTGGCTTGGTCTTGATAGATCAAGTCTATCTTGGGTCTGTGATAAACTTGGGTTCAATGGGAGCTTTGCAGTTGTGATTCGCGTGTTGAAAGAAAATGGTAGGCAGTTCTAGAATCGAGATTGAGAAGTTCAACGGTCATAGCTTTGAGCTATGGAAGCTCAAGATGAAGGACCTTCTTGTTGACAAAGAACAATGGATCGCTGTGGATCCTGGTACACAACCTATTGGTAGACAATCTACTGGTATGTCGAAAGAAGATTGGGAGAAGGTGGATAAAAGAGCAAAGAGTATGATTCGACTCTACGTGGTAGATTCGGTGTTACTGAATGTTTCAGGAGAATCTACAACCAAGAAACTATGGGAAAAGTTAGGGAATTTGTATTAGTCAAAGTCCTTGGTAAACAAGTTGTTTATTCGAAAGAAGATATATCATCTTAGGATGGAAGATGGAGATTCTATGGCAGAGCTCTAATTGCCTTCAATACCCTGGTAAGCCAACTTGTCTCCGTTGATATTAAGCTTGCATAAGAAAATAAGAGTATTACCTTGTTATGTTCTTTGCCGGACTCTTGGGATAATTTGGTTGTAGCAATTGGTAGCACCACTCAATTTGCATTAAAGTATGAGGATGTAGTTGCATCCTTGTTATTGAAAGAGACGAGGCAGAAAAACATGGATAGCTAGAGCACAAATGCTTTATTTGTAAGAGGCCGTCCCCAAGATAGGAATAAAAATAAGTCTTCGGGGGGGAGATCTAAATCTAGAGGTAGATCTAAATCTCTAGGAAAATCTTGAGGAAATGCTGGAAGTGTGGTAAAGCTGGGCAGTATAAGAAAGATTGTTGGTTTAAGAAGGTTGATAAAGCAAAGGGATTTGATGATGCCTTTTCCATAGAGGCAAAAATCTCCATAGGAGGAGGGTGATGTTTACCTGGCATCTACAGGTAGACATGCAAATCGTGGTGTATGGTTGATCGACTCGGGTGCATCATTTCATACAACTACTCACAGGGAGTGGTTCTGTGAATATGAAAAGTACGATGGTGGTGATGTTTTCCTAGGAGATGACTTGATAGCCAAAATCATGGGACATGGAATGGTTAAGCTATTGTTGAAAGATGGAAGGATTAGAACTCTCCCTGGGGTTTTGCACATTCCAAATCTAGTCAAGAGCCTAATATCTGTAAGTAAGTTGGATGATGCAGGTGTGGATACTTTATTAGGAAAGGGCACTTGCAAGATGGTACAAGGAGCAATGGTGTTGATGAGGGGAGTTCGGTGTGGAACTCTATACAAGTCGCTGGGAAGTACTTATACTGATGGGTGTAACAGTTCTATTGTCCACACTATCCCTGGAAAGAAGACCATGTTGTGGCATCAAAGATTGGCACATATTGGAGAAAAGGGCCTTAAAACACTACTTGGTAAAGGTATGGTTGAAGGTATGTCTAATTGCACCTTGGATTTTGATTTCAGTGAACATGGCATATATGGTAAACATAATTGAGTAAGATTCACATCTGGTGCTACAAGAGCAACGAGGATCTTAGAGTTGATACACAGTGATGTGTTCAGACCTGTGCCTATTCCATCACTAGGTAAATTTGTGTATTATGTTTCATTCATAGATGATTTCTAAAGGAACACATGGATTTATTTTCTTAGGAAGAAATATGAGGTATTTGATAAATTTAAAGAGTTTAAGGCTCTGGTAGAAAATCAGACAAAGAAGAAAATAATGGTGGAGAATTCTGCAAGAATGAATTCAAAGAGTTCTGTAAGAAGTGCGATATAGCAAGGTAGAAGACTACTCCATACACACCTCAACAAAATGAGGTTGCAAAAAGGATGAACATGCGTTGATGGAAAAAGGAGCATGCTTAATGGTGTTGGGTTAGGACATGAATTTTGGGTAGAGGTAGTGGGTATTGCATGTTACCTAGTAAATAGATCACCCTCATCAACGTTGGTGGAAAAACTCCGCATGAGGTATGGACTGGTAAGACACCCTCTCTTGAACATCTCAGAGTGTTTGGTTGTGATGCTCATGTACATGTTCCCAAGGAAAATAAGAGTAAGATGGATAATAAAGCTGAAAAGTGTATCTTTATTGGTTATAAAGATGGTATGAAAGGTTATAATCTTTGTAACCCATAAACTAAGAAGATTGTCTACAATTGGGATGTTGTTTTTAGAGAGGTTAAAGATGTTCCCAAACATGAATTTCTATCAAGGGAAGAACCTGAGAAAATAGAGTTTGAGTTGGAAGATCCAAAATCTGACTCAACAGAGGAAGATGAAGCAAAAGAAGAAGAACCTCATACTCCAGTATTGAGGAGATTAGTGAAGGAAAGAAGGCAACTAGAGAGGTATAATCCACCTGATTTTCGTGCCAATTTTGCTTTATATATCACCGATGATGATCCCAAAATTGTTAGGGAAGCAATGAATTTAGAGGATAGTAAACTTTGGAAGAAGGCCATGGCTGAAGAGATGGATGCCTTGGATAAGAATGAGGCATGGGATCTAGTTGAGTTACCAACTGAAAGAAAGGCCATTGGTAACAAATGGGTGTTTAAGAAGAAGTTGAATGCATAAGGCAAAGTGGAAAAATACGAAGTTCGGTTAGTAGCAAAAAACTATTCCTAGGTAGAGAGAATTGACTTTGGTGAAATTTTTTCTCCTGTTGCCAAGTTAACTTATATTAGATTTCTTTTATTTTTTGTTGCTTCTTTTGATTTTGAAGTAGAACGGATGGATGTGAATACAACATTCCTACATGGGGATTTGGAAGAATAAATCTACATGAAGCACCCAAAAGGCTTTGCAGTGAAGGGAAAGAAAGCGCTGGTCTGTAAGCTAAAAAAGTCACTATATGGTTTGAAGGAATCACCTAGGATGTGGTGCCAAAAGTTTGACACATACATCCTTGGATTGAGATTTGTGAGAAGTAGGGTTGATCACTGTGTATATTCCACGCAAGTTGGTAATTGCTTAATTTATGTATTGTATGTCGATGACATGTTGTTGGTAGGAAACATGGATGCTATCAAGGAGGTGAAATCACAACTATCCTCCAAATTTGACATGAAGGATCTCGGGGCTACTAACTTCATTCTGGGAATGGAGATTAAAAGAGATCGAGCAAATAGGAAACTCTGGTTGAATTAGAGAAAATATGTTGTGACGATGTTGTAGAGGTTTAATATGCAGGAAAGTAAGCCAGTCAAGGTTCCTATTTTTGTAGGTGTAAAGTTATTTGCAGATTAGTGTCCCAAGACTCAGGAAGAGGAAGAGGACATGTCCCATGTTCCGTATGCTAGTGCAGTTGGCAGTTTGATGTATGCAATGGTCTATACTAGACCAGACATTGCACATGCAGTGGGAGTTTTGAGCAGGTATATGTCAAAACAAAGGAAGGAGCATTGGACATCAGTAATAGAGGGTTTTCAGGTATTTGTGTGGCACTTCTAGTTATGGATTGTGCTATCAAGGAAGACCAGGATTGGATAGAGTGTTGGACATACATGGGTTTGTTGATGTACACTGGGCTAGAGATCTGGATCACATAAGATCTACAAGTGGGTATGTGTTTAATCTATCTGGAGGAGCAATCAGTTGGATGAGCAAAAGACAAGTTGTAGTGACACTCTCAACTACAGAAGTTGAATACCTAGCAGCCACTCATGCAAGCAATGAAACGGTATGGTTACAAAGATTGTGTTAAGGTATTGGGCTGGTACAAAAAACAATACTATTAGATTGTGATAGTCAGAGTGCAATCTTCTTGGTAAAGAACCCGACTTATCATTCAAAGAAAAAACATATTGATGTTCAATATCACTTTGTGAGAGACACGGTTGAAGACAAGAAGGTGTAGTTGGAGAAGGTTGACACTTTGAAGAATGTTGCAGATTCATTGACAAAGTCTGTGAGCACCGAGAAGTTCTCTTGGTGTAGAGAAACAATGGGCATTGCTGCCTTGGGTTGTTGAATATGTAATTCTGTGACCCCCTGTATGCAAAGAAAAAACAAGTGGGAGAATGTTGGGTATGTGTTATATTCTTTGCATGTGTGTGGGGGGGTGCGTCGGATTTGACGATCACATCACTTGATAGTGTATGTGTGCGATGAGCGCTTTATCGGGGGGGTCGTAGGGGGGGCCAGAATTGGCCCCTAGCTTAGGCAAATCCTTTGCGCTTAGAGCTGTCGGGGTTTGGAGTAGTGCTTTGAATTTTTTTTGGGCGTTTTTCGCTATTTTAGTGGTTTTTGCTATTTTTAGTGGTTTTCTAAATTAATTCTGGATTAAGAGATTAGGGTTTTGGTAGTTGCGGAATACCTAAAATATTGTATATATTGGATTGTGAATGGTGAAATTAATACAATGAAAAGTTGAGAGGTGCGACACCAAGGAAGACTAGTTCTCTTGGTTAAGGGATTCCAACATAAATCTCTGTGTATTGTGTATGAGCTATTGATTAATTTCTGTTTTGCTTAAGATTTTGTATGCATTGCTTTACCTCACATGTTTAAAACTTACAAATCGGCCTCTTTATCTTTTAGATGTGTTAAATCACTGAATAAATTCAGTTCAATGTTATGTAAGATTAGCATGCATTGCCCATCATTAAAATCTACCCAATCATGAAGATAACATAAGTTGAATTTCAAATCTGCAAGTACACAAAGTTTGGACAACTGAAACATTTAAGATATATATAAGAGATGAAGTACATGTACATACTAACAACTTATCACAAGTTGTTTCAAGTCGAGCTCTCAAAAATCCAAACCCTAGCTAAGGAAACCATAAGAAAACTCTAGCCACAAACTCCTTTTAGCTAGGAATCACTCCTAATCAAAGTTGGTCACTCCACCAAAGATCCTCAACAAGCTAGCATACACATCGACAAGTCCTCATTGGCACCTACAATTGCATCTTACAAGTGTACAAGATATCTCCTCCTATTTTTTCCACTACAAACACACCAAGTAGCACTAGGGTTTCCAAATGCCACAAAACCCTAGTCTTTTTCTCTCATAAGAGCTACAAACATCAAATGCTTCCTTTGCTCCTCTAGGGCATATCCCAAACCCTAGTCTTCTTTGTCTCCTTAGGGCAAAACTTTAGCCCTAGTCTTTCATTGAAAATGCTCCAAGAACCCTAGCATTCAAGATAGAGAGCAAATACAAATGAAGGACAATACAAAGAGACCAACTTGTTGTAGTTCTCACATCTCTAACACAAGCGTGTGGCTACATAAGTTAACAATGATGAAGTGATGAAAAGACTCTCTTCCTGTCATAGTTGCAGGAAGCGCNCCCCCCCCCCCCCCCGCTCCGAGCGGATTCTCCATGGAAGCTTCCCCTGGAGCGAGCTTCCGAAATCCGGAAGCCCTCTTCTAGATTTTGGAAGCTCGCTCCGGGGTGCAAAATGGGCGCTACCTATGACTAGTTTCACCTTTTATATTAGAAGTCCATAAATTTGGTATAGCAGTTGGAGAGAATGCACCACTTGCGAAGGGGCCAATTCTAAATGCCCCCTCTACACCCTATACTGCTTCAATTACTCCTTGTACTCTCCTTAGGGAATGGTTCACCTTGCTGATCTTGCATGAACTCCACCTGTAGATTCCATATTCTTTTCAGTGTAGTTGGACACACTACAACAACATAATAACTTCTCACCAAAACATAAAACAATGCATTCATGTCTGTAGAAGTTAAGCACATATTTTCTTAAAGCCAAGATGTTGGAAAATAACACTTAGGAAGCTCCATGGGGCGCTTCATTACTTTACATGTCAGTCTATAGATGATAAATTCATAACATTTAGCAACTAGATTCTAGAGTCTAGCACAGTTTAAACTTTATTGTTTTGGACCTTTTGATCTTCATAATTCAGTGCAGATGGCCTATTTTGTAATGATAACTATTTGGTCATGACTCATGTTAATGTTGACAATTGCTAGATGACTCATTTCATTCCATAACTTAATGGTCTATTTTTTGTTACATGGCTTAAAAATTTGTATGTTGGTTTGTAAGTTTGTAATTGCTAGATTCTAGATGGTTGATGCTCGAATGATTAATCATTGATGTACTACTACTTACTACTATGGATGCCATTTTAATGTTACAATGTACAAATATGCATGTTTTCATACATTCTGCAACTAATTTGTCTTTCTGCATGTTTTTTTAATATAAATGCAATATATATATATATATATAATAGACTCTCCCGAGACGCTTTGCTGTCGAGGATTTTTTGAAAATGAGGCTCCCGACGCTTCGCTCCCTAAAAACGCTCCCGCTCCGCTCCGTGCTTTGGCAACATTGCTTCTTGTTATTTGTATGAAAGGTGAGGGAGGCCAACAATACAAAGTGGATCTAGTCCACTACAAGAAAATAGGTCCACATGTGGAGCGCTCCAACTCTAGGTGACACATGTCAAGCTCCAAGGCATGCACATTGAGCAAGCAAGGCTCCAACACTTCTCCAAAGGCCTCAAATGCTCCAACACTACCTTCTAAGCTATGTGCATTATGTACCTCTAGGTCCACCTCACCTACATGATCGCTCCTCAACCCAAGCGTCCTCAAGTCAAGTACAAGCTTCCATGCAAACAACTAAGTGTCCCCATGCCATCTAGGGATCAAGGATCCTCCTCCAAGGTGAATCGTTCTTAAGCAAGCAAGCAACCCACTCTCCATGTCTGCATCATGAAGAATGTCGTGCCCTCTATCTCTAGTCGATGACTATCTCCCCAGAGCACCTTTCTCCGTTCAGTTTCTCCCTTGATGTGCAACGCCATCTCTTGTCGACTAGACAGGTACTGAATCAGGATATTAGAGAGGACATCTATAGATTGTACATTTAGGTCACTTGGACCTCACCTTTGATGAGCCTTGGGCTAGAAGATGTCCTTCTATCTAGAGCACTTTTTGGAGTTGCAAGATGGCATCATTGTCTTCCCCCCTTATACGTGCAGGCATTGGATGCACCCGCTCAAGATCCCTTTGGGGCAACTTCAGGTTGGTTTTCATAGACTTCGGATTGAGACAGAGCACCATATACCACGGTCTGATAGGATTTGCCAGATGTGCTACCTACAAGAGCCGGAGATAGAGATGCACCTCATTTTAGGTGCCCCCTATACTATGAGATCAAAGGATGCTATCACTGCCTCTATAGGGACTCGGGGGGGCTCCTTCTGTACTTTCTTCCGTTACCAGGACCAGAGATGCCTAGTCCTCTTCATTAGGGATGACCAGGACGATCACCTCATTCTTTCATGTTGATCCATCATATCAGAGCAACAAGTGATAAGCATAGTCCTAGAGTGCACCATACAATAGATTGGTGAGACCTCATGTCTCTCCTCGGCCTCCTCTGGGAGACCGACCGATATCATCGAGGACAGTTTGAAGGTGCCAAAATGTACATTAGTCCATACATAGGGTGCATCCTGTCAATTTGATTACCTTCCAGATCCAGAGGAACAACCAGAGATATATCCTTAGTTTTTTTCTTTTGACCTTGGCTGCTAGGAGATAAGTCACTTGGTTGAGTTCAACATCCTTGAATTTTGAAAATAAATATTTTAGTAATAAAATTCGACGTTAAGTTTGACGGACTATAAAATTTGAAAATTAAAAAATATATATTATAAAATATGATACACATGAAAGTAACATGAAAATAAAAATTTAAATGAAAACAAAAATAAAATTAAAAAATTAAAAAATATACATAATTAAAAAATTATAAAGTATACATAATAAAATACAAAATATAAATAATAAAAAAATATAAGCATCCTGTAGTAATATATTAGTATTATACGTAATAAAATTATAAAGTGTATTCTAATTCGAAAATAAAAAATGTCCATAATAAAATACAAATGAAAATAGTGGGCCACGACTGTCATCAAACCTTAACCCTACACTCTTAGTGGTCACCTGTGAATGAACCTTGATCCTTAACCCTGCTCGTGTGTTGCTTGTGGGCTCGACGTCAGGTCTGTAGGCATTGGACAGTAGACTGTCTCACTCGCATTTGGATTTGGGCCTGTAGGAATGAAATTGCTTGTTGTTGGCTTAGAGGATTGGATTTTGGAGTGTGGTGTCGGGTGGAAGGAATCATACCATATGCGGAGGGAGGAGGAAGTCTACGTGGTTTGTGTTTTTATTTTAATAAATTTTTAACCCTCCAAAACAAACCTCAATTTGAATTCCATCGAACCCAATGAATTTTAGTCGAATTTATTCGAGGTTGAATTCAACTTAAGATTCGTTTTCAAGTTCGTCGAGCTTAAACGATTTTAATCGATTTATCTTGAAATTCGACGAATTTCGAATTTCGACCTTGAAGTTCGCCGAATCCGGTGACTTAAGCTAGGAGTATCCCCCACTCTTACATCACCCTTAGGATCATAAAACTGGACCCCCCGATGGTTCCAGAGGACTCCACAACGAGCCAATGCCCAATTCACCCCCCTTTCCCTCGACCATTAGACCGGAGAGACCTTGACATCATTAGCCTAATCGTTAGATCCATCTCTCTCACTCTCTCTTGACAGACTCCTGAGTTGCCCACTCTTCCAATCTTGGACATACTTGTATTTTGGATCATTGTACTTGGTCACAGTCATATACATGTGTTTTGAGGCTGTACTACTGCAAGTTTCTTTCTTTATGTTATTTTTGACATTCTCTAAGAGCTGCGCTTGCACTCCCACGATAAAATAATTTTATTAATGTCCAACAAATGACCACAAAAGTAGGTCAATGGGACTTAAGAATACAACAAGTATGAATCTCAAAACAAAATTACTTATTTGAATTGTGAATGTTATGTTGACCTACACTCTCTTGTCCTTGTTAAAGGATGGATCTTCACCCATCTTTTTTTAGGTTTAATCATTAATGCATTGCTTGATGGCTTGTTGGCCATTGAAGATGTGCTAAATATTGGGCACTCCAAGAGATTCAAAGTTCAAGCTTTGGTGATTTTTGAAAGCATTGAATCAACTAAGTATTGTAGTGCCAAGCAAAGGGAAAAATAAAGCAATGCTTGACATCTTTGCTTGGCAAAGCTCGATGGTCCAATGCATGACAAATATGTTGGAAGCATGACTTGTTGAGGCTTGAGAAAAAGTTGATTGCAGTTCACCAAGCAAAAAGGAAGAACAAATGTCAAGCAAAGGAATGCAAAGGCAATTTGCCAAACAAAAGAGTGTAAAACTAGATTTGCTGAGCAAAGAAATGACAAATTTGGCTATGTATAGATTTGTTGAGCAAAGTGTTGTTGTGCTTGACAATTTGTTCGTGGTAAAGAAAGAAGAAATGAAAAGTCCAATCTGTTGAGCAAAGTAGTTTATCAGAACAAAGGGGTAGAGCCTTTTGCCAAGTAACGGAGGGCTACTTCCGCTATGAAAAGGGCTAGATCTAGTTTCAATGCGAATTTGGGTAAATACAAATTCATCGAGCAAAGGGGTATTTTGCTCAACAAATGAGACAAAAGAACTTGTGTAGAAGTGTTGAGAAAAGGGGTGTTGTGCTTGGCAAATGAGAGAGTATGACCCATGTAGAAGTGTCGAATAAAAGGGGTTGATAGTTTGCAGAGCAAATGTTAGAAACAAGCATCGAGAAAACATAAATCATAGTTGCCAAGCATAGGTTGAGGCCAATAAGAAAATGAGGAATTCAACTAGGTATAGATTTGTTGAGCAAAGGGTTGTTATGCTCAATGATCTATTCTCAACAAAGGACAAAGATAGGCATGTAATATTTTGTTGTGCAAAGGGGGGTTGCTTTTGTCGTGCAAAGGAAAGTGATCAAGTTTTTGGGACCAGTTTTTTCTATTGAGTGAGTGAACACCATAAAACCCATGAAAAACCTAACTAAAGGCCTTGAAAGGAAAGGATTGGGGAAATTGTACCAAGAAAACGAGAAAACTCGTCAAGCCATAAATCCTTGGTGAGAAAAACCTGGGCGACACTAGACAAGGTATAAAGTAGGAAGAAAGAAAAAAAAGGGAGTAAGAGAAAGGACCAATAGGGAATGGAAGTGGGATCCATTGCAGGGATTCCTTGGGGGAATAAAAACCCGCTTGCAGGAGAACAATTCAAAACCAAAGGAAACGGGCTAGAGTTTCAGTGCCATGGGAAATATGAAGGGGAAGTTGTCCAGGATTTTATAATTTGGTTTTTACCTTCAAGGAAAGACGCAAGAAAATTTGATAAAGGAAAACTTGGTTGATGTATTAGTGGATAATGAAGCCCAAGATGGGGAGTTAGCACCAACGAAACGACAAATTGACCAACCATTAGTTGTCATTGGCAATGGGATCCACCATGAGGAGTCACATGGATTGGGATTAAATAATATTTACTTCGAAAGGTGGATGGACCTTTTGAAAAGATAAGAGGTCAATTCTAGTGGGAGACATAGGGGTTGTACTAATAGTATAGAAAGAAAAGCTACAACTACTTTGATGTGAACAATGTTATTACACAGGGTAACTTGGCGACCTAGTCAATCCCGCCATAACTATAACCATTGTTCTTTCAATGAAAGGAATATCTTGTGATGACCAATCTTTAATTGGGCCTCCATAGAGATCTAATTAGTGCATGGAGAACATATTGTCGGAGGCGAAGGGGCATTGAATGTTACTTGTAGGTATTGCACTTGATGATTAATGCAATTAATCTCTCCTTGATGGTGGATTGCTATTGATGCAACAACTCCTTGTTTTTCCGAGAGAAATAAATGGTGGTCACGAGAAGATTAAATGCGATCGTTTTACCCAAATAATGGTTGATCATCAATTCAAGGTATCTTCTCATAAATGGTGGGCTATGCTTGATGGATTTAATCTCTTCATCTAGGAAAAATAAACACAGTACAAAGGATGATGAAGGCAATTGCTTTCTTCGAGTCAGTGGATGATTATAGATAATTGATATAGTTACCTTTCTAAATGGTGGATGGATATGGTGGGATAATATTTTTATATGTAGAAGAGTGATTGATCTAGGGTTTGGATCTTGTTGTATTGTAATTATCGTTTAAGTGTGTTGCTAATTTGCACATTCTAGATATGTAGTTGTAGAGCTACAACCAAAGGACCGTGAGGATCATTCTATTGTAGGTTCTCTAGTGGATTGTATTACCTATTAGCATTTATAGGGTGGATAGGAGCAAAAGTAGTGATTCTTGTCAATTCCCTTGATGCTCTTTGTAAATAAAAGAAGTTAGAACTTCTTATAAGATGATATTGTATTCATGCATCTTTGTTGATTATCACACGGTGTTGTATTTAAGCAACTTTGTTGATTATCACGCTATGCTGTACTCTAGTAGCTTGATGTTTCTCAGACTGTGCTATAAATCAACTTAGTTATTCTTCATATTGTGCTATTTCAAGCATCTTAGATATTTTTCAAACTATGCTGGCCCCGAAGCAACTCTGATTATTGAATGACTTGTTGATTCATTTGTTGTTCATCATGGTTGTTTGTGGTTGTGTGGGAGCCTATTTTATATCTAAAATGAATGATTTAAGATTCGTGAATGTGTATTTGGCAGGATTCTTTATATAATTGATTGCCCTTTCAAGTATGCATCTTGACTTCATTTCCCAATGAATGCAAGCATTGATCAGTATTCTCAAACTCTTATAAGACTATTCTTAAACTCTTATATGAATATTCTTCTTTCTTTGAGTTCCATTGTAATATCTAGAGAGCACAAGCTTAATGATAAATTTGATCAGTTAGGGACACTCTCCCTTGGATGAAAAATGAACTAATCCTAAAGCGAGAGAAGCCTTGTCGATGACAGGGGCGTTGCTTTTAGATTTCCTTTCGAGGATTCCTACAATATTGCCCTTTAGGCTAATATTTAAGGGGTAGATCTGAAAGCTAACATACCCAATGTTGATTTGGTATGTGTGCTTTAGTACCTTGTCTCCTTTGTTGTCATTTGTAGTACCTCACTCCTTTACTGCTTGTCCTTGTCTTTGTGGCTTTGGTACCATGTTAGTGAAACACTCATACGTAGTCAAAAAATACAAGGCAATATAGAAGAGAGAAAATATATGTGGGTTGATGTATTAAAGGCTTATTACATTGTTATATTTATGAGATGGGAGATGCATTATTAGTATGGCCTAACCTTTATATCATTTATCTTACATACACGCCTATTCTAAATGACACAACCCTACATACTAATTATTAATATAAATAATGTAAAGTAGGTATATCACATGGAGTTTTTAAGTTTGTGGCTCTTGGAGTGTGCTCATGAGTTTCGTCATGAGAAATTAGAGGACGCTATGTCGATGATGTTGTTCGAAGAAATTGAAAGGAACAAATTCATTTTGCTCCATTATGAAGTTATTTAATTTGTGCTATATTCAAATTTCCTTTCGAAGATAGATCAAGTTAGTGCAGTTCCATATTGTTCAAGGACTTAAACAATTCCTCCATTTTTCTTTGTAAAACATGGATGTGATATCAAAGGGATATAGAAACTTGTAAGGATGGCGTTGCATTGAGAAGCATATGTTTTGTGACCCATTTGCAGAAGAAAAAAATTGATAATGAAAGAGCATTGCATTGGTTCATAGCATTATAAGATATAAGAACATGGTGGCAGCCTTGAAGTATACTCGAAGTAGAAGGCACTTACAATAAATTATTGTAGTTCACCAACATAAATGGAGCATAGTTTTCTATTGTCACAGATTATCTTGCAATTGATAATTGTTATTCTTACTATGATGACGAAACACATTCGTGAAGTAACGACATAATATAATAATTATCCATTATGCATTAGATGTCGTCATTATATCATGATCAATAATGAAAAGGATCTGCTATGTATCTGACGTTGTTGTGCCCAATGAATCTTGATGCTCATGTTTCAATTTTTGCGCATTGAGAAGAATTCAATAAATATGCAGTTGACATTAGATATTTTGACATTGAGTGATGCGGTTGAAGGGATAATGTCAATGTGAATATACAATAATGTCAATGTGAATATACAATAGCAACCTTAAAGAAAACTTGATAAGAGCGCAAATTGGTAAACATTTGAAATTGATGTTGCTCTTTATGAATTGTGACCACTTGAAACTACTAGAAGTGGAACATGAAGAGTTTGAATATTCTTAGAGCACGAGTTATTGTGCTGGCTCAATAAACTTCTAGAAGAAATGCAAACTACACCTAACATGAAATTCTACTTGGGACAATGCCAAATGTTCAAACGTCGACATCTTTCCCATTGCCTCAACTTTGATGAAAATTTTTTCAACAAACCAAGGCTTCAACATACTAGACAACCAAGTTTTAGACCAGGCAAGTGACAACTTTTTTCAGGTCGAGAGAGTATATAGCGAAAGAAAATTGACTGGTTAGAAAATTGACCTATAAAAATCAACAAAAAGTAAGCATCTAATTGAATCGATGGGTAGAGCATGATTGACTTGGTTAATTGATTAATGTTTGCACTTTTGACTTGAAATATTTTCAACTTGCTTGATTGAGAAGAATTTTTGAATTGATCATCTAAGAAGCATCTGTATATTTGTCTTGACATAGCATTAAGAGAAGATTGTGAGAATATGCAAAGAAGAATAAAGGGAAACAAAGATTAGGCAATAGAAAGATTGTTCAACATGAAGAGAAGTTGAACTTGAAGGCATGCAATCATAAAAGTAGGAAGTTGTGTAAGAACAATGTGGTGAAGAAATCCCTAAAATTAGATAGATAACTGAAAGCGCAATGTGAGAATGCCAAAGTGTAGAGTATGTCCCATTCACAAGATTGTAGTTGATAGCAATTGAAGCACTTGATAGAAATGCATTTTATATCAATGTCTGCTGAAGACCAAACTAGGTCAAAGGGACTAGAGATTACACCAATCATGAGAAGCACATACAAAAATAAGGGGGTACAAGAGACCCCCTAATATGAAGAATGAAAGGAAACACAAGTATGCCAAGTATATAGATGGCCTTGACAAACAAAGTCCTCTTGAGCAAAATAACATTCAACATGACTCACAATCCAAACACACCCTCTTCAATGATGTTTGAAATGATCGATGCTCTAGTTGATTGATGTTCAAAAATAAGAGTTTTAGATTGTTGCCAAAATGTCCATTCAAGATCATTTTTATTTAAGTTGGCTGCGCAACATACTTCTTGCATTCTTTTTATCTCAACATGTTAGACACATGGCATAGTTGACACAAGCAATTTAATAGGGTTGACATGCTGTTGTGCAATTATGTGTTCGACATGCTTGGAGTGCCCAAGTTGCTAACTCGTGTTCATGAATTTTGGAGAAGTTGACGTAGTTGATCCCTTTACAAGATTGCATTTGAGATTTAAATTTGAGTCATTTATAGAGTCCGCAAATTCCTCAAATGTAAAGTCATGATGAGTGCAATCATACTTTTATTAAAGGAGTTGAGTTAGGTCTTTGGTTAAATTTTTGAGTCATCCCAAGCCACTATTGTCAATGTAAACATGGGGTGTGAATTTAAATGTACACATAGTCTAGATTATGGATAGATGTTACATGAAGGATGAGTAAGTGCAAGCCAATTTTGGGCCAACAAGAGCATTGAGTCTTTAAGTCAAGTCTAGCTAGTTGTGTCTAGAGAGTCATTAGGAAGTTGTGATCATGCATTAGAGTTTTAGTTAAGTAAGTAAAAAGAGTCCTAGTTGAGTCAAGTCATTTCTAGCTAGGAAAAGCGTTTATTTAGAGTATAAAGAATAGAGTGCTAGAGTTAAGTTCGATCAAATCCTTAATGTATATAGGTTTTGAAGACTCCAAAGTATCACTGGAGAACTTTTTGTCAAAGACCTTGAAGATTGAAGACTAGAAGAACTAGAGGCACAATTGCCAATATTCAATAGTTGATTAAGCACCTAGATTGAGATTTTTGACTAAGCACTAGATTGAGATGTTCGACTGAGCATTCAGATTGAGATTTCTCATTGAGCATCTAGATTGATATTTTTGACTAAGCATCCAAATTGAAGATTTTTGACAGATTATTGAGATGAGAAATCCACTAGATGATTGATCCCAACAAAGAGATGAAATAAAGACCTTTGTAGCAGTTGAAACAAGATGGCATGAGTACTGCATTACTAATTTGTGTGTTGGAACTAGAGGCCTTAATAGCAGCTTGGAGGCACTTTGCACAAATGTGGGATCAACAAGAAAAGAGAACAAAAACAATTAATCGACAACTGATCAACGAGAAAAACAGTAACATAAATGAAACTTGCTGATAGCAAGGCTTAGACTTGTACAGTTCAAAGTTGAATTGTACAAATACAAAGATTCTCATTACACTAACACATAAGCATTCATGAGTTTAACACAGTGAAAGAAGACCCACATAATTTGATGTAATGCGCTCAATGATGATGCAATGAGACAAAGTTTTGTAATGTTCTACCCCTCAAAGAATTGGAAGCCAAGTCCCCTAGGTTGTGAAAGTCGACTTATAGCGAAAGTGTCATAGCAAAAGTCAACTTATAGCGAAAGTGTCATAGTTTAAAAGGGAGACCAATGGCAGAAATTAGTGCACCGCAAAATCCCTTGATGTGGATTGAAAATCCATAGAGAGATGTGTTACAACTTGGATCAGAAGTTTGCTGTATAGTAGCTTGGAAGGCTCACTTAGAGGATGTAGTTGGTAGGCATGATGAACCAATTTGAGGACGGTGTGTCAAAAAACACCATTGATGGATTAGATCCAAAGAAGAAAGTGAAAGCAATCGACTAACAATTGTTTGATGAGAAAAAACACAAATGAAACTCACTTAGAACAAGACTCAGACTTGCCAAGTTTCAAAGTTGAATTGTAGAAATACAAAGATTCTCACTACACTGACACATAAGCATTCAAGAGTTCAACAAATTGAAAGAAGATACATAATTTGATGTAATGCAGTCAATGTTGATGTAATGACACATTTTTGTAATGTTCTACCTCTAAAGAAACAATTGGAAGCCAAGCCCCTAGGTTGTGAACATTGAAGTTGACTTATTGAAAAAATGTCGTATTTCAAAAGGGAGACCAAGGGCAACAATTTGTGCATTGCAAAATCCCTTGATGCAGATTGAAAATCTATAGAGAGAGGCATTACAACTTGGATCAAAGGCTTGCTATACAGTAGTTTGGAAGGCTCACTTAGAGGATGTAGCTTTTAGGCATGACGAACCAATTTGAGGATGGTGCTTTGAAAAACACCATCGATGGATTAGATCCAAAGAAGAGAGGTTGAAGAGTGAAGTCATAGTTAACCTTGTGTAAGTGTGTCTTCCTATCTAGTAGGTGATTTACCTATGAAGTTCAATAAACATGGTCGATGCACATTGAGGGTGTACTTGAGAAGAAGCTGAGATCTAGGATGTTTCTAATTACATTGCTTTGAGGATGAAGCAAGCATTTGAGGTTGGGGAAGATGTTGCGGGCCCAACATGGCTTGAACTATTAAATAATATCATCATTTTCTCAAGATCTCAAAAGTATAAAGTCTAGATCTAATGTAAAACATAAAATGATAAAATGACAATGTAATGTCCCAAAGTTTGTCGAAAAGTTTAAATGTATTGAACTTTAAAGTGTCTTAACAATTGTATATTAATAGAGGTTAGGTGTTGAATGTAATTGGCCTAATTGACTCAGTGATGTATACATACCCAAATGGATATATGTTTGCTTAGCCTCCCCTTTCCATCTTATTGTTTGTTGTTTATAACTTGTGTTTCACAATGGGACTCTTGAATGCAAATGTTGGCATGCCCAACATGGACTTAGTTTGAATATGTGTCATCTTTGTATTTATTCCTTTTGTACTTCATGTTTTGTAGTTGACTTAACTCATCATAAATATTTCATAGGTGACTTGCTAAAATATGATCACTCACCTAAATATCTATTTTATAATTGTAACCCTAGGAGACTTGGTCAAAGGTCACTTTTCACAATTTTCTACATAATATGCTATAGTGTATAGATGTGTACAATCCAATAATCTTCTCTTGTGCTTGCATAGTTTCTCTCTTTTTTGCTTTCTTGTTGTTAGAGTTTAAGCTATTATTAGGTTTCTTTTCAATTCACTAGATAACCATAGCATAGATATGATCACTGAGAAATACACAATCACAAGAGATGCATCATTTATCCCGAGAAACCCTCATGGGGGAGAAAACCCAACAAAAACTTCCTTAATATAGATAGCCAATACAATGCCAAGAGAATAAACCAAACAATACAGAAAGTCCTCTCCCAAGTATGCGCCTCTCTCTCTCTTCCTTCTTCTCCAACTGCAG
>ML785386.1:96519-118690 GCA_009831015.1 Picea engelmannii
TGTTAGGGTCAACTTCTCCTTCTGGGTGGTTATAACCACTTTAATTAATTCTGGGGGCCGACTTCTCATTATGCATATTACAATTAGGGTTTGACCAATCCGCAAAAGGGGATTTGGTCATTTACAATGCTTGACATGATCAATCCACAAAAAGGGATTGATCTAATGAATAATACATCAATAATAAAATAGAATACTCTTTGCAATTACAATATTTGAACACTCCCCCTTAACAAGAAGGGTATTCTACAACAACATTAGGCGAGAGAGAGGGCAACATCATCAACAACATCTTGGAACACTGACTGACGTATCTATAAATCATCGGAAGTTTTTCTCATAATCATCGTTCACAAGATGGGGCTGGAGTAGCATCATCATCCTCATCAGCATGAGGCTAAGGTAACATCATCATCATCTTCAGCGCGAGGCTAAAGTAACATCATTATCTTCTTTAGCATGAGGCTAAAGTAATATCATCTTTAGCATGAAAGATGAAATAACATCATCATCATCATCATCTTCAGCAAGAAGCTGAAGTGGCATCATCATCATCATCATCAACAAGAAGCTCAAGTGGCATCATCATCATCTGCATCAACATGGATTAGTATAACACTAATACATCATCATCATCAATAACAACACAAGGCTGATACAACATCAACAACAACAACATCACAACACAAAGGCTGGAGCATCATCAACATCAACACTAGGCTGAGAGTCTTCAACATGAGGCTGGCATCACATCACGAAGCTGGCTACACAATATCATCAGCACGAAGCTGGTATCACAACATGAGGCTGACAACACAACATCATCGGCATGAAGCTGGCATCACAACACTAGGCTGGCAACACATCATCAACACGAAGCTGGCATCATAGCGCGAGGCTGGCGACACATCATTAGCACGAAGCTGGCATCACAGTGCGAGGCTGGCAACACATCATCACAACACGAGGCTGGCACATCATCACAGCACGAGGCTGGCACATCATCAACACAACGTTGGCATCACAGCACTAGGTTGGCACATCATCAGCACAAGGCTGACATCACAGCACTAGGCTGGCACATCATCAACACAAGGATGGCATCACAGCACTAGGCTAGCACATCATCATCATAGGGTTGGCATCACAACACTACTCCCCCTTTCGAGGGAGGTCCTTACGGACTACACCAAGCTTATCTTGAAAGTGCTCAAACTTTACACGAGATAGAGGTTTGGTCAACATGTCAGCAACCTGTTCATCCGTGCTAGCATACTGGAGCTTTATGACTCCTCTTTGCACCATATCACGGATGTAATGATATCGGATCTTTATGTGTTTCGACTCATCATGGAACACATCATCTTTATATAACTCTGGTTATCACATAGGATCATGGTTGCTTCCATCTCCAGATCAAATAGATCCGTCAACAACATCCGAAGCCATACGACTTCACAACTGGCGGAACATGCAACAATGTATTCCGCTTCTGACGTGCTCGAAGCAATGCTAAATTGCTCCCTACTCTGCCATGAAGTCATGGCTGACCCCAGACTGAAACAACATCCTGAAGTGCTCTTTTTATCAGAAGCACTTCCAGCTTAATCTGAATTAGTGTAACCACTCAGTCTGAAGTCATGATCTCCATTATAATTGAGACCACAATGCAATGTACCCTTAAGGTACCTCATCACATGTTTTGAAGCAACAATGTGAACACGTCTGGGTTCTACTAGATACTGACTCAAGGCAAAACATATATCTAGCTTGGTATTCGTCAAATGCATCACTGAACCAATAATCTTCCTGTACAGAGTAGCATCAACCAATTCTGACGAGGTATCTACCAGGAGCTTCAACTTCATTTCCATGGGTGTGTACATGGATTTATATTTCAACATGTCAAACCTCTTCATTTTAATTGCATACTTCCCTTGGTTAAGGAAGGTTTTCTCTGTGCTCTGCTAAACTTCAAGACCTAAGAGATAATGCATTTAGGTCTTCCATCAAACTCTGTAGCGAGCTTCTTCTGCAATCTGTGATGAGCTTTTCTTCATCTTGTCACGAATACATCATCTACATATAGTAGTAACATCATTGGCTCATCATTCATAACCTTGAGATAAAGGTTAGAATCAACTTTACTCTTGGTAAATCCCAAGCTCTTCAGGTAACTGTAAATTCTACCATATCAAGCTCTATGAGCTTGCTTCAACACGTACAGATCCTTCTTCAACTGGCAGACATGAGTCTTTCTATCTTCAATCATCAAATAAATTTTTCTCATTACACTGTACCAATCTGGTACACTTACTCAGCTGCAACTCAATCTGCACAATCATGTGCTAGCTCTATGTGCCTTCTGCAAAGCACTTATCTGTCTCACTGTCTGAGAGTATGTCCTCTACTCTCTCTGCAACTGTTCCTTCTGGAACTGGGACTCTGGACCTGCACTTGCTCTAAAGCTGAGAATGGTTGCCCCATTCTCACTGTGACTACTGAAATCAGGGAGTAACTCCTCTACTCCATCATGGCAACAATTTCATCTGAAACTGAGAGTGGCTCAGTAAATGATACTGAAGATAGCTCTTCTTCTTTCATGGAGGTAACACTATCTTTTATTGTAGTCATGTCTCCATGACCCAACTAATGTTCTGCACCAACTACCACTCAATTTTAAATATGGGGATTGCTACCCTTGCATCTCATACTATATATGAATCATGGTTGTTCTGGTTGTCTTCATGAATACTGGAACTATTTCTTCAATTTCTGGAGTAAGTGTCTCGTCATAGTCTTCTCCCTCTTGCTCGGAGAATCCTCTGGACACACATTAGGCTTTGTACATCTGCAACATGCTTGATCTGTATAGATCAATCTTTGAAGTCAATACTGACTACTCTTCTAGTCTCATGGAAGAATCCATATCCTAGTCTTTTTGACTGGCTTTCTTCTCTGTTACTGAAACAAGGGAATCTTCCCAGGAGATTTTATATCTCCTAGAAGTTTCTTAAGCTACGATCTAGTCTTCTCACAACATCTGTCTCCCAATCCTGGAAGTTGTCTCTTCATCTGATCCTTTTTGAGATCAGGCTTACTTTCAATTTCTTCTGAGTCTACAAGGACTTCATCATCTCTTACAGGGTATACTTGGTGTTGAATACCAAGTCTAAATATGAAAGACTGTGTCAGGCTTCAAACAAGTTCTGCTTCCTGTCAAGGTGACTTCATTAACCTTTGAACAATTCTGCTGTGAGTTCTTGTTCTAATGTTCGGTCATCTTTGGAGCCTTCTGCTTCTTTCAATCAATCTTCATATGAGATACTCCGAATCTCAAAAGATAGCTTCTTCTTCATCTTCTTTGGTACATAAGCGTATATGGTCATGTACATAGTCTGCTTCATATCGCATCTAATATGTTGCCTTCTGCAACTATAGCTTCCTCAAGGTTATCACTTGTGACCTGAGACAAGGTCAACAAAACATCAAGCAAGAATAATACTCTTTTGATAATAGTAGATAAAACAAAGACACGAATAATCATCATAGTAGCTCCTTTAGAGCTATCACTTGTGACCTGTCTGAAGCAAAAGATCAAAAATAAGAAATACAATACGAAATGAGGTCGACACTCAAACATTCCTCCGTGGCAACCTGGAACTAACACAAGAAGTTTCTCCTAGAGGAGATGTTAGTTGTATATGGAAAATGATTACATTAAGCATTTATCTCAATATGCTCACATGCTACCAAGTATAATACTTTTCAAAGATTGCTATCTCAAACTCTAGTGTTTACTTGTAAAGGGGTAGTTATCAACTTGTCATGTGCAACTTTGAATCTTATCAACTTAATTAATCAAACCTGGAACCTGGTGTCTTGTCCTCAAGAATGAGAGTGTTGCTTTTCTTTTAAGTCGCCTTCACTCAAGATGACAGGTGCTTTCTTCAACCTGTCTTTTGTACTAGGACAATATGCTATCTTGACAGAAGGTTGGGTTAGAGAATAAACTCTATGATCTTAACTTTAATCAATCTAATACCTTGACTTCGATTTTGATCAAAGGTTAGTATGATGGTCATAGCTTCAACATGCAACCTAGATCAAAATAATGTCATAACAAATAGATGCATATTTAGAATAATCAAACCTGGGTTGCATTATCCCTCTGAATGTGTTGGATCTTGAGATCCTCTTGGATCTATGGCAAGAGATCCCTTCTCCTGCAAATACCTTTTAAAGCTTAACCATTTAAACATATGTGAGTACATACCTCTGATAGCATTTGCTGGTAGTGGCACCATCTGGTAGCAGTGGTAATAATTACCAACTCTTAAAGAACTTCAAGGGTGACTGCAACTGGTACTAAAGCTGATACTTCAATTGATACTAAAACTGCAACTACAACTGCAACTTATTCTGAAACTGCAACTGCAACTTAGGGTTTTATGATGAAACCCTAATTTTTCAAACTTCAAATTTTGAAATTCTGATCCAGGGGTTGGATGCGCTGAGTTGAGGCGAGTATGCTGGTACAGTCAGATTTCTGAAAATCCAAATTTTGCCCCAAACTTGACCAACGGATTTTTGGACTGGTGCTTCGGGTTTTTTGGTACTTTTGGTTTTCTGGTACTTGTGGTACTGGTGAAAACTAGGATTTCACTTTCCGAGAGATCTAACCACTGAAAAAGTGCGTTGAAGGTGCCAAAGAGTTCCTTGAAGAAGGGCACACTTTTCTGGATGGCTTTTGGGCTGAAATTCCTCTTCAATAAAAATCCCTAATTTTCATGTACGACAATAGTGACGTTTTTCTTCTTCTTGTGAAAGATGCTCTCTTCAGCTTAGCTCTGATACCATGTTAGAGTTTAAGCTATTATTAGGTTTCTTTTCAATTCACTAGATAATCATAGCATAGATAGGATCACTGAGAAATACACAATCATAAGAGACACATCATTTATCCTGGGAAACCCTCATGGGGGAGAAAACCCAGCAAAAACTTCCTTAATATAGATAGCCAATACAATGCCAAGAGAATAAACCAAACAATACAGAAAGTCCTCTCCCAAGTATGCGCCTCTCTCTCTCTCTCTTCCTTCTTCTCCAACTGCAGCTCCAAACTTGAACTATGATGAACAAGTGAGTGAGTGAACAAATGAGGTGCTAGCCTCCTTTATTTATACAATCTGGCTGGTGCTGAAAGGACGTGTCTTTTCACTGTTAGGGCCGACTTCTCCTCCTGGGTGGTTATAACCACTTTAATTAATTCTGGGGGCCGAATTCTCATTATGCATATTACAATTAGGGTTTGACCAATCCGCAAAAGGGGATTTGGTCATTTACAATGCTCGACATGATCAATCCACAAAAGGGGATTGATCTAATGAATAATACATCAATAATAAAATAGAATACTCTTTGCAGTTACAATATTTCAACACTAGTATGTGAGTTTTTCCTGTTTGTGTTCATATCACTTGTTATTAGGCTAAAGATTAGGGCTGTTATCACTCAAATCTAGAAGAGGAATTGAATGAACATTTAGGGAAAATGCCAATGTCACTTTGCATGACCTTTTTCACTTTGGGGTAGTGCTTGCTAGCCTCGGGTGGGGGGGATTCCCCAGTGAATTGAAACCAAGAGTCTTCAACCTATACCCTACAAAAAGGATTCAAATTTGAATGTAACTGGCCTAACTAACTCAATGATTGATAAATACTCAAATGGATATATGATTGGTTAGCCTCCCTTTTCCATCTTATTGTTTGTTGTTTATAACTTTTTGTGTTTAACAATGTGACTCCTGAATGCAAATGTTGGCATGTGCAACATGGAATTAGTTTGAATGTGTCATCTTTGTATTTTATTCCTTTTGTACTTTATGTTTTGTAGTTGACCTACCTCATTGTAAATATTTCATAGGCGACTTTCCAAAATATGATCACTCACCTAAATATGTATTTTATAATTTCAACCCTAGGAGACTTGGTCAAAGGTTGCTCTTCACCAATTTTATAGTTGTATAAATACATAAATAGATGTGTTCAATCCAACAATATTCTCTTTTGATTGCATAGTTTCTCTCTTGTTTGCTTTCTTGTATGTGAGTATTTCCTGTTTATGTTCACATCAATTGCTATTACTCTAAAGATTAGGGCTGTTATCACTGGTCTCTGGAGAGGAATCGAATGGACATTTAGGGACAGTGCCAGTGTCACTTCGCAGAACCCTTCTCACTTTGGGGTAGTGCTTGCTAACCTCGGTGGAGGGGGATCCCTAGTGAATTGAAACCAAAAATCTTCAAGTATACCCTGCAAAAAGGCTTCAAATTTGCAAGCAGACTTACTGAAATCTCAGAAATTACACATGTTTCTGCTCTTAATCACTCAAAATCAGCAAGCAAACTTTAGATTTGTGTGTAAGAATTTAAATCAGCTTTTATTCTTGTAAATCTGCTATTAACTATTTTAGATCCGTGACAAAAGAGTTGTAGATTTGCAAGTAAAACACTCAAAAACCATGAACCAAATTGTTCTTTTACGCGTTTTCCTGTTGGTGCTTTATGTTCAATGGGTGTGGAAAGAAAAGAGAAGAAAATTGACGAGGTAAGTATTACTTGAAGCTCACCAATTCAAATGCTTTCACATCAAACCATTATATTCATTCATAACAAATAATTGGTCATGACAAGAATTTCTTTCTTCATTTTAGAGTCGTGAATACAAGTTATGAGAATATTAGATTGGGACTACAAAAGGACTGAAGGAGATGTGAAGTCACTACTTAAAGTACTTTACCCTGACAATACTTGGTGACAAAGTCACATGAATGCTATGTGAGCAACTCCATTACTCAATCACGATAGATCAAAGATTTGACACGAAGGAGAATCAGAGAGTGAAGTATGGAAGTGGAAGAACAAGAAGTGGGAGAACTTGAAATAACCAATCCACCTCTCTAAATTTTCCATCTCTATTAAAGATTTGACATGAAAGAGAACCAGAGAGTGAAGCATGGAAGTGGAAGAAAAAGAAGTGGGAGAACTTGAAATCACCAATCCACCTTTCTCTAAATTTCCATCTCTAATACATGAGAATGGGTCATACAAAGAAAATATCTCAAGAACCAGACTAGGTGCCATGTAAAGTCACCTCCAAAACCCTAAAACCATGCTAAATTGGTCAAGCAGATAAGTGCCTAGCTTTTGGGTGGTTTGATCCTCACCCAAGTACAAGAAAGTCAACAAAAAGGAAGCGTCCAGTATGTAACATCAAAGCAAGAACCCCATCAAGGAATATGTCTTGAGAAAGCTCAAGGATCCATAAGTCATATGCCTTATCTAGCTGGGAATAGAAAAGATAAAAATATTAGAGAATCTCCTAGAAAAGCACCGACAATTGATGCATGAATGTCCAAAAGGATGGCACATGGGTAAATTGAAAGATAGAACTTGAATCTGCCAAGAATAACCACCATAACTTGTTCAGTTTAGTCACCAAGTGAGGTGGACAGTTTGGTTAAAAATAAAAGCCAAAAAGCATGAAAATATGTGGCAGAAATATATCAAGGAAAGGTGCTCTAGTTATCCTAAAAGTATCACTAGTAAAACACCCAAGAATGGCACCCTCCTTGGCTGAAAATAGCATCAAAACTAGCCTGAAATATGTTAGAGTGTGTACCTTGGATAGTCTTCTATGGGCTGGAGCATGTACAGCAGATCTGGGCACTTTTTGTTACAGCAGTAGCAGATCCAATCTGTAGATGAGGGCAAAGCATTAAGAAGACCAGAGGGCGCAGCACTAAATTTGGCTTCCAGCAGTTAGGGCGCATGCTTGCATGCATGCACTAGCTTTAGATAGGATAAGGATAGGACAAGGTTATCCTTATCCTTAATCTCTAGTTAAAGTAGATGGCATCCTGAGTTTTGTTTAGTCTTATTTTAGCAACTTTTCTATTTTAGACTTTAGTTAGGGCACTAGCTCATCCTCATGCAGATCCATAGATCTAGGAATTAGATCTAATTTTGAAAACCCTAGTATGCCTTTCTCATCGATTTAAAAAAGAGGCAGGGGTATGGATCTGAGATGGAGTTCAGCAATTAAAAGTTTAGTGTTTTCCCGTGGCAGATTTTTATGTTCAGAATTAATAAAAAACAGTGACAGGTCTTGATAGTTAGCTATTGAGTTTTGTTATTTGTTTTCTACAGTATGTGCTTATAGATTATTGCATTTATTGCAGATAGCTATTTTGAGAGGTCTTTTAGTTTGGGCTGTTTAGTTTCCTGTAGGAATTACTTTACAAAGCGGAATCTGTTTACCATGCTTTATAAAACTCTACATGGTATCATAGTCTAGTTGCTAAACCTTCCTGGAATCTGTGTATAGATAGTAGGGCTGCTACCTGTGAGAGGGAGCTTCAGGAGGTTTTAGGGGTGAGACGCTGGTGATATGTGCTTGAGAAAAACACAACAGACCTGAGGTAGGTTGTTTTTTAGGTTGCTGATCTGTTTTGTTTAGCAGGATATTCTAATGCAGTAGTATGACTACTTCTAGTCTCACATATGAAGACAGATTGGAAGGTCCTTCTAACTTCGTCCCATGGAAGTGTCGGGTACAAATGTTCTTGGAGGAGCATGATCAGTGAGACTTTGTTGAGAAACCAGTTGTAGCACCTACCGATCCCGTGTTATTGGTAGATCATAAAAAGAAGATGGCCAAGACGAATCGAGTCATCCTCGACTATGTGAAGGATTATTTGACTCCTCACATCTCCGGGAAGACCATAGGAAGGGACATGTTTGATGCTCAAGTCACTCTATATTAGAGTGAGAACATCAGTTGGAAGATGTTGTTGAGGAATAAGCCGAGAGCCATGCGGATGGTCAAGACAAAATACCTAGTTACCTACTTGATGAAGATTTTGAACTCCATGATTAACTTGTAGTAGTTGGAGAGGAGGTCAAGGGTGAAGAGCTAGTACCCATCACATTAAATGGGTTCTCTTCTTCTTGGCAACCTTTTGTTCGTGGGGTCGGTCCCTGAGAAAAGCTTCCCTCTTTCGAGAAGCTATGGGATGATTTCATCCAAGAGGAAATGAGATTGGAGAGCCAAGTCACATGACACAAGGACACAAGACATGGAAATATGAGTGTTCGACACAAGACATGACGACACAGGAAATAGGACATGGTTCATATATATATATTTAAAAAATTATATATATTAAAAAAAAATTACAGATTACACATACAAAATGAAACATAGACAAAGATTCAAATTTTGTTAGAAACTAGAACATTTACAAGTTTACAAACTATTGATACATCATATTCATGATTCATACATGATACAAATTCAATCATACAACTAGTTACTATTACTACATCAATGATGATCAAATGACAAACAAACAAGAAGTTAGAACCATAAACTGCAGTTTTCTCATTAAGTCATCGAAATCAAAATTTATTACACAGATATTGAGTCATTGATACTATATGTGGGAATTCCAATAGCATATACAACATAGGGTAAATACTAGAACCATAGATGGAAGAATCTCATATCTCGTGACTATCAACAGTCTTCCTTCGTGTTAGAATCATCAAAATCATCATAATTGCCACCACTCTCTCCTCCATCCTCATCCTCGTCCTCCTCCATATCCAATCCAATCTCTTCATCTGCTGATGTGGAGGATGACCCCTCAAGAGGATCACCATCACCAAAAGTGACTAGCTGTAGCACTGGTTCATTAAGATTCAAGTTGGCTAATGCCAACTCAACACTGTTGTTCAAACCCATATAATCAAGAAACACAACCCACATCTTTGTCTTTCCCTTCAACCACTCCTCCCTATGCTTGCAAATAAGATGGAGGTTGGTGTGCACATACACCATTGCCTCTGCCTTGGACTGCTCAAGCCCACTCTTCTTCAAACTATACAAATTTCCATATGTGCTCCAATTCCTCTCGCAACAAGAGGATAATGTAACCTGAGAGAGGATCCTCATGGATAATTGCTATAGAATAGGGCATGCTGCCCCATGAGTTGCCCAACAAGCATAAGGCTTCTTAATCCTCGTATTTCTGAGCACATCATACGTCCAAATATTCTAGTGCAAGTGGAAAACTCTATGAAGCCCTCCTCCACCTCAACAAGGGATGGTCTATCTTGATATATCATTCTAAATGCATCCTTCCTCTCGTGTGAAATCTCTCCATCCATGTGAGGAGGGAATCTATGTGAAGGCCCACCATTGAGCCAATCATTATTGTAGTATTTGGGACTCAATGAGTGAGCCAAGAAATGCAAAGGTGTGCATTTATTATCCCACCTGCTGATAGGAATGTCTTGTATGGTGGTGAATAAGGTCTCTATTGATGTCCCATACTTAGGGCACTCATTTTGTAAAATAATGGTCCTCATGGACTCAAGCTCATAGGATGGGCCGGTCTGTGTCTGCAAGCCACAACAAAGAGATGATAGGGTCCATGATCTTAATGGTAAGGTCTACCCTCTCCCACCAACCATCATCTAACATTGTATCCTCGACCTTTTTTGAAGAAGCTCGATCTGTCATTCACCAAAAAAACCAGAACTCCGAAATAACCGTGGACCCAAGAGCAGTCTTGACCTCACACAACCACTAAAGCATGAGAATGAGGAGGCAAACCGAGTATTTGCAATCTTCAACAATGATAGATGTGTGTACTCTTTATAGATTGTGAGGGCATTGGTATGGTTTTGTACAAAATTGCGGATATGGAATACATCTTCAATAAGACTTCTCATCCATGTCATATATGAAGCAATAGATTTAAGTGCTAAATTCAAAGAATGAACAATGCAAGTTGTCCAAAATATCTGTGGATATTAAGACTCTACAATCATGCTGACAACTTTGCAAATAGGTGCATTATCTGTAATAATTTGCACACAAGAATCAACACCTACATCTTCAATAACTTTAACGAACAACTCACCCATATATTGTGCATCATTGTGTTTTCCAAGAACATCCACCGCTTTCAAAAAGATTGGTCCATTCAAGGAAGACACCATGAAATTGAGGAGTGGATGGTGTGTTGCATCTGTCCATGCATGAGGGCCATGATGATTTAATAGGTTGTAGGATTTTATCCACCTCCTTTGCCCTAACCAACAGTGTGGTTCTAAGCTTCTTTGAACTAGGAGGTACATACCCTGTTGGAGCCTGTTCAACTAGAGCTCGACACATCTCAATAAACAAAGGAGATCGTGCTGTTAGAATAAAAGAGATGTGCTCGTTTTTCCATAGACAATATAGCAATATTGTCACCCAACCATAGGCACACAACCATCCCCGAGTACCTTTAACATTGACAGACAGAATAATTTTGAAAGCTAACCAATATCGCCCTCTTATTTATAGCCTTCCAAGTGACTTAACTGGGCCTACTTGTACTTTTGGAGGATAATAATTTAATATAAATTATTATCTTGAGTCGACTTGTCTTCTAAGGTTATTTTCTAACCTTCTAGGGTTTCTCTTGCTTCCCAAAATATTCTAGTCTCATCAAAGGTTACATGTAGAGGTTAATACCTCCCGCAACTACCATAATATCAACACTCCCTCCTAGCTAGGGAGGTATTAAAGGCATGGTCTTGAGCAAAAACAGAGCATTTAACCGGTAGCATCATCATAGCCACACATGCTATCTCATGATCACGTAGATCAACTCATGAGCAACATCATCACTATCAGTATCATCTGATAGAATCAACTGCATCATCTCTTGAAGCCATACTCCATCTAAGTAGTCGGGCATGATGTTGAATAAGTCACTCACTCCACAGAGTGATACAATGACCATTCTTCTAATCCGAACATTCGTCCTAGAAGAATAACTATTCCATCAGATGCTGAAAGCCACGCCATGGTCTACAGAGACCATTCCTACAGGAATGTCAGTCTTAGACTATTTTCTAATCGGGTCATGTATCATAGAGATCCATCTCTACCTATATGCCCTAGAAAATATCGGTCTCGTAACAACCACCCTAATCGAGACATCATGTCCTTAGGGGGCGGACTATTCAACTTGATCGGGCTAATAATTGTGCCTTAGGAGAATATCGGTCCTGAACTATTTTCCTTGTAGGGCCACAACCTGTGCCTTAGGAAAATACTAGTCCATTATACGTCAACAATCTGTCAACCTGGACCATTCTCCACAGGGAGAATGTCTGTCCACTAGCACACTGACTATCCATCTAGCTAGCAATCATCTCCAACACTAGTGGTAGTCTTTATGGCAATCAGAACAATGGCATCCAATAGAACACAACCGTGTCTATTCATAGTAGTATACAACTACTATCCAGTGGTACACAACCACTCCTAGTAGCATATGACTACTAACCAGTGACACATAGTCACTACCAGTGGAGCACATCCACCACCGTAGCATACAACTACTGTCCAGAGACATATAGTCTCCACAACAATCATATCATTTGATATCATCCTGCATAAACAATATCATGATACAAACTGAGTCATCTAGGCCAATCCTCCACTCACATTTGTGAGATCTGGAAGAGCATCTGCCCTCGGAAAGTAAAAGCATCAACCATGGGCTATCTGGACTATTCTTCACAAGCATAGAAGAATATCTGTCCCATATTTTTGAGCCTGGACCATTCAACTAACTGGGCCATTCTTCCGACACTAATCACAGTGCAACCTGGAGAGAATGAGTCTGCCCTAGGGAATGCCTATCCCTAATTGCTGAACCTGGACCATTCGCCTAACTGGGCCATTCCTCCGACACTAATCACAGTGAAACCTGGAGAGAATGAGTCTACCCTAGGGAATAACTGTTCGAACCATTTCCTATGGAAATGACTATCTTGCCGGACCATTCTTCGAAACTGCTCACAACTGTGAACTTCGAAAGAATGACTGCCCAGAGAGGTGGACCATTTTGCTTGACCACTACTCGGAGTGACTGCCAAGAAAAATGACTGTCCTAGACCATTCCCCCACACTGGCCACAAGGGTAATCACTGTCTATGGTACATCAACAATCTATCGGACCATTTTCATTACGAAAATGATTGTCCGATCTGGACCATTTTCCAAACTGGAAAATGCTTGTCTGTCATAAATCTTGGGCCACTTTCCGGACTGGAAGGTGACTGCCCAGCCTGGACCATTTTCCGAATTGGAAAATGACTGCCCATAAATCAATAACATATCAGTGCTCCCTCCCAACCTGGGAGTAATCTCTTCCTTTTCTAATAAGGAAGTCATCTCCACGAGTACCAGCTTGTCCCTTAAGTACGCAAACTTTTCATCTTGGGCAGAGGCTTTACCAAAATATTTGCTATCTGCTCATTTGTGAAGATATATTGGAGAACCACTTCTCCCCTCTGGACTCTATCATGGAGAAAATAATACTCAATCTCAATATGCTTCGACCTGTCATGGAACACCGGGTTCTCTGAAAGCTTCACACAACTCTGATTATCACAATATATCACGGTCAAATCCAACACCTGATCAAACAGTCCAGAAACCAGCTTACAGAGCCACATTGCTTCTGTACAAGCATCACAAGCCTCAATATACTCTGCTTTTGAAGTGCTAAGTGCAACAGACTTCCGTTTCCTGCTAGCCCATGAAATCGTGGCAAAGCTCAAACTGAAACATATCCAAGTAGCACTTCTTTTGTCATCTGCACTCCTTGCCCAATCTGGATCGATAAATCCATGCAGTTATATATCATAACTCAAACGTCCCACAAAGCAAATATCCGACTGAGTATTCCCCAAATACATTAATGAGCCAATCAATTGTCGATACAAGGACGGGTCTACTGGATCATAGTTTCTCTACTTTTTCAGATTTGTCATC
Source organism: Picea engelmannii (assembly GCA_009831015.1). Lineage (NCBI taxonomy): Eukaryota > Viridiplantae > Streptophyta > Pinopsida > Pinales > Pinaceae > Picea > Picea engelmannii. The sequence goes on from ML785386.1 coordinate 110,424, forward strand.
ATGGGAGTTTGTCATGGATTTGCAATCCATCATCTTGGACATCTGAAGAACCATTTCAATATACTTCCTCTGTCATAGGAAGTTTTCACCATGCTTCTGCTGTACATGAGAGGCTCTGCACCAAGTTTGCTTGAATCCATACAAGGTCTTCTTCCATTTGCATACAAGGGTCTCTTTCTGGTATACCTCAAAACCTTAAGGTTGCTCTGCTTCTTCTTCAATTACTCTTTTGAGAAGAACAATCTTTACATTCATTTGATGTAAACTCCGACCCATGGATACTGCAGGAGATATAATGGCTCAGGTAGAGGTATATCTGGTTACTCGAACAAGTTGTGATCATAGTCTTCTCCCTCCTTCTAGGAGAACCCTCTAGCCCTGAGTCTCGCCTTGTATCTATCAATGCTCAAGTCTTTTTCACAATTTCTCACACACATTGTTCTTCATCACAACTTCCTTCCATTCCTTCTGCTCGACTGCTTCTAGTGGGTTCAAATTGGTTGTTCTAACTTTTCTTTCTTTCTTGGAATCTTCATGTTCTTCCTCATGTTTCTCTTCAATGTTGGAGTCCATGGAATCTTCTATAGATTACATGGCCTTCTTTCTTGAAGGCTCCAACTTTTTCCTTTCTCCATAGGAACATAAATGTAGATGGACAACCAAGGATATTCAAGGCTTCTTTTCGAAGAAGACTTCTTCTAGAGTTAAACTAAACATGTGTTGCTTATCATGGTTGCTACTTCTAATGAAGAACATGGATAGATACTTCATAGTCTTTACAGATTCTTCTTCAATGGATCATATTGTTGGGGATTAGCTCCCTCTTAATCCCATTTTCATTCTTGAATGAGCAATATGCATGCTCTTCTTTTTGGAATTCTGTGTTCAACTCCCTCTATCTATAAGAGAGTCCATGCTTCCGTCTGTTGCATCTCTCTTCTCTTTCTGCAAGGTGTCACAAGCCTATTCTGGTTTCCTTTTGATTCTTGACTTCCTTCGAGTCTGACTCCTCCGAGTCTCTTTAAGTTTGTTTCTATCTATTCTAATTGCTGCCCATCTGGTAGTTGTGTCATCCTTATAAACTTCTTCTATGACAGCTTTCGCAAAGATTGTTCATCAAACATATTTCACAAGGGTGCCTTCCCGAAACAAGAACAACAAGAGCAAACAAGAAATATCTCTCTAGAGGAGATGTTAGTTCATCTTGCAAGCAAGTACAATAAACATCTATATCAATGGTATTCATATGCAGTGAAGTATTCATTGCACCTAGCAATAATAGAATCTTTCAAAGATTGCTTTCACAGTTTGTAATGTAGCAACTATCACCCTTGATATATATAAATTTTAACAATTTAATCAAACCTGGAACTTGAAGCCTCACTTGCTATGGAGGGTGCGCTTGTTCTTCTGAATGCACTGATTCCAAGATTACAGCTTGGACAAGGTCTCTAGTACTTTCCCTGTAAACACACTCATGTTTTGCTAGATGATATAACTTAGATAACATATACAAGTGCATACCTTTGAAATCTTATAACATCGTCCAACTTGTCTTCCACTCTGAAACTAGATACCATCTTGACAAGAAGAGATTAGAAACTCAATTAGAAGATTCAATGATTAGAACAAGATAGAAACTCTAAAATTTCAACTTTGATTGCAAAATTAATTTGACTAGAAGTCAACCTTTGACTTTGACTTTGAGCTATCAAACTTTGACTTTGCCCAAACATTTAAACTTGACATTTTTGCTAGCTAAGAGTACCAAGAGGTGCACTAGGCTAGGGCGCACTAGGATGTCAAGGAATTAGGTCAAACGTTTCATCATAAGTGCCCGAACACAAGGGTTAGCTTTTGTTGATGTTGCATAATCAGAAAGCCTAGCTGTAGCTGTAATTGGTGCCACAACAAGCTTAACAAATAACTTTCCAATCTATCTTCCAGTGGTTAGACCGTCTGAAGATAGTGTGGGCCCATAACCTGTTAGAATAAAAGAGATGTGATCGTTTTTCCATAGACAATATAGCAATATTGTCACCAAACCATAGGCACGCAGCCACCCTCGAGCACCTTTAACCTGGACAGACAGAATAATTTCGGAAGTAGACCTTAAAACCAATAGCTAACCAAGGTAGCATATCTCTCTCCAAGGCTAGCATACCAAATAGAAAGTCCAAACCATAACCAAGGGCCAAAATCCTAGTTGCAGTAGCTGCAGCTGCATTCATTCTCCAAGCTTGTGCACCACTAGTTTGTGTGAGATGTGAGAGTGTGGATGACAAATGAGTTCTAGCGCCCTCTTATTTATAGTCTTCCAAGTGACCTAACTGGGCCGACTTGTACTTCTGGAGGATACTAATTTAATATAAATTATTATCTTGAGCCGACTTGTCTTCTAAGGTTATTTCCTAATCTTCTAGGGTTTCTCTTGCTTCCCGAAATATTCTAGTCTCATCAAAGGTTACATGTAGAGGTTAATACCTCCTGCCACTACCATAATATCAACGCGTGCAACATTAAATGAAACGAAGTTGAGATCGGAAAAGAACCCAATGATAAGATCAACCTCATCTGACCTCGCGTTGAAATATCTTGTCCATTGGACCACCACTTGTAGCTTCCCTCTTTCTTGCTGGTTGAATTGCAGTCCCACTCCAAAATCCGCTAAATGACTTCCTCAAGAATAGAAGAGGATCCCCATTTTTGTTTTTCCTACTTGTTGATGCCACCTTCTCCAAGCCAACATTATCCTCTTTTTCCATTTCTTTTTGTTGGGATGTACTCATTGATTTACATGGTCCAAGTCCACAAGGTTGGCCCAACAAATGGCCCTTAAATCGGTAGTAGGTGCTCTTAAACTGAGGCTGGAAGAAACCACATGTCCAAAGAACGTTCCCTCCCCCCATTAACTTGGCCTTGGGTTCTTGATGTTTTGTAACATACTCCCACAATGGATATTTATTCTCTTGAGCTTGTTGTCTTTGCTACAAGCCTACAACTTTTAGAAGTTGTACTTGTAGTAGATGGAACACTGGCAAAGGGAGATGAAGTTGAAGGAGGGGGGACAACAATAGCAATGGCATTCCTCCCTTTCCTTTGACCTTTTCCAGCTGCCATTGTTGATTGAGCCATGATTTCTGTGGAATGAGGGAAAAAACCATTGCTGTAGGAAAAAACAAGAAATCTGGTTGGAAAATCCACCTACAAAGCACTTGGAATCCCTTAAAATCTATAGTTTACCCTTTAGCTACACGCCAACACACCTCCGAACTCCAACTTGCAAAAGAAGATGTGAAAAAATGAGGGGCAAATCTTCTTTTTAGTGACCCGCGTGTGCCTTTTCACGTGACAGATGTACTTCACATGGGACACGATTAGGGCAAGTGTCTTGTGCATAGGACACATGCCAGATACATGCTCTGACACTTGCCCTAATTGTGTCTGTGTTCGACATGAAAGATATGGAAAAAAGGCCCTTAAGGTCGTGTCCTGTTACTTAGCTGGAGAGTGTTATAGGTATGGAAGAGGAGGAGCATAATCTTGCTCTCATCAACAAGATGAAGAAGGGCAACAAGAAAGGAGGACCTAGGAAGGGTTAGAAATGGAATAAAGAGGATTCAGGTTCTCTAATCAATGAAAGAAGGATTTGAGCCACATCAAGTGCTTCGAGTGTCAAAAGTTTGGGCACTTTGCTTCTCAATGTCATTAGAAGAAGGGGAAGGGAAAGCAAAAACAATAGAAGCAATTTGCAAGGAGTGCATAAGCATTAACTGGAGTGAATGAGCTTTCATTCAAATTTGAGACACTTCTATATGGTTTCATGTTTGTCATTTAACACCGTGTCTGATGTTCGCTAGTATGTGGATAATGGAGCCTGTTACAACAAAATCTAACACCCCCATATGATGTAAAGTCCCAAGCATCAAGGGGCTAGTCTTGTGCAATTCATGAAGGCTACCCATTGTCACCATGGTAGCTCTTCCTCTCACTTTTTGTTGGCTCTTCTCCAATTCAAGGGGGGCTTCCCTAAAAGGTAGGATTGCTAAGGTTATAGAGTGGAGGCACAAGGTGATTTCGAAGAGCAAGCCTTAACAAAACAAGGTTATTGTAGTATTTGAAATGGGAAAATGGATGGTGTGAGAACAAAAAGATGAAGAAAATCCGAAGACCAAGTGCCTAATCATTCTTTGGGCAAATGGAGTCAAGGAAGCATGGATTAAGGAGGGTGAATGCATGAAAATGTAGGGCAATATGGGCCACTATGCATGCCGCAAATCAATCCTAGCTTGCTGATTTTTATAGCAGAAAATTACCTCGGAAGGCTAAGGGTGCCATTCTTAAGCATTGTCATGAAAGTGATGTTATGTTAACCTAGCAAAAATTGGGTTTATTATATGAAAGGTTAATAGTGAAAACAACAACAATAGCAATAAGTGGGATAACGCCCTCACATTATTCTATCCAAATGAAACATGGTTCATTACATTATTCTCTCTCTTGATAGACTTTTGAGTTGGGCATACTCACTTTTATTTTATTTTGGATCACCGTACCTTTATCACAGTTATATACTTTCTGATGCTATAGCACTTTAGGTTTCTTTCTTTATGTTATTTTCGGCATTATCTAGGAGTTGTGATTGCACTCCCACATTGTACTCATACTTGTTGCAACTTTCAGTCCCGTTGACCTACTTTTGTGGTCATTTGTTGGACATTAATAAATTTATCTTATCTTAATACAAAAACCAACATGTGAAAAATAAGTGCACAATGAAAGTCTCACTTAAAATGAAAATATACCTCCAATCTTCCATAAGGCTCCAAGCATATGATGTATAAATGAACTTCAAGGGGAGAGCTCCTCAATTCCCAAAGTCTCAACAACCATTACAATGGAAAGAAAGCTCCTCTTTATAGAGGGAATCTCTCACTCATACAATAAATAATTATTTTCTACTAACTAACTCCATTGCAAGTCAAAGAAATAATTTAATAATGGTTTAGTTAGATCCTTCCTCAACTTTCAAGACATGGTTGACCATGTCACAATATGTGGACATAAGCCTCTCAAGGAGAACTCTCCCTCATCCCAAAATAGGAAAGAGATTACACCAAGAGTCTCCAAGAGAGGGCGTACAACTAAAAATAGGCATGATAACTAGGTCAACATGCCAAAAGGTCCACATAGAATTTGCCCTCTAAGAATGGATGCATGCAAAATATAATAAAGTAATGTCAAATCTAGGAGGATGTGCTCAAGGGTCCACCTAGAAGAGCTTGCAAAGTGCACCATCCAAGGTGCATGAGAGATAAAACAATAAAATAATCCTCCTAAGAAAATGCTCCATAACCAACTTCCAAAAATAGCAAGTGGTCCACAAAATGCATGTAACCAATCCACATGTGTGAATCCCAAAGCAACCAATTCCATGAATGAATGTGCAAGGTGCCAAGTAGATGGAGTGCTCCCCAAGAAGTGAAGTAGTTAAACCCCAAAATAACAAGTGGACCTCTCCACAAGACAAATCCAAGGAGATAAAGGCGAATTGGGGTTTTGACCATGCCAAAACTCCATGAAATAATAGAATATATACCTCCATAAATAACAAGCGTCTCCACAAGTGCACCCTCTAAGGATATGCTGAAATATAGTAATATGACCAAGTAAATGCATGCAATGTGCCATGTGTGGCCCTCCAAGTATGCCACACGCCTCTCAATAAAAGTCCTACACATCCACCTCAAATAAAATAATATATGTTCCAAGTCAAAGAGGTTAGGGCGCTCTCTAATGAAGGTCAAAATATGACAAATGTGGCTGAAATATCCACACAATAAAGATGAGAGAGCACCTAGGAGAGGTGCGCCCTAGAAAATTGTGCCATGTAACTACCTCAAACACCCAACATACAATAAAATATCTTCAAGTGAAATGCGCCCTAGGAAGAAGTGCCAAGGTGGTTAGAACTCATCAATTTCCATGTCAAAACCATGTGTTGTTTCTCAATACCATCAACAAATCCCACTAAACCATGTGCGCAAGAGAGAGTGCACTTAAAAGAATGTGCCAACCACTCCAACAATAAAATAATCATGAATTCCTTGGAAACTGTGCCCAAGAGAGGAGTGCTTCATTATAAAACCTCAAAAAAATTCCAAATAACCCCTCTAAGTGTGAACAACTACAAAGTGAAGTAGGGTGCTCAAGCAATTAACCTTCAAGGTAAATAAATGGATTAATTTAACCATTGAATAGTTAAATCAACCTCAACATGTGTGCACAATGTTAATAGTCAAATATAACCATTGTCGAGCCTCCCAATAGTCACCAACTAATTAAAACATGAACATGTGTGCCAATGAGGGGGTGGTGCACTTCATAAGTGTTGTACAATGGAAACAAGTTGTATCTCCTAGCAAAGACCACCATGATAACAACACAATGACAAAATAGAAGCTTGACCTAGGTTTGAACCTAGGGTGCACCACTAAAGGATTATTACATGATTAATACCTCATCAAACCTTAGAAAAAGGCTTGATCGTCAAAGATGTATGTAGTACTCCCCACTCTAACTCAAACTTAGGAAAAAGTACATCCACAAGGGTACTAAAATCTCAAATGCATTTTCTGTTGGAGATACTTCACACACATGGTTTCTTTCTCCTAAGGTTTTCCCTATGTTTATTAGTCATTATTCAGTCTCTTATAGTTTAGAAAGAATATTCCTCTAGGAGAATATTCTCTTCAATTTACACTTCAGTTTGATCAATTGAGTGGAGTCTAGATGCCACATTGGGATCATCACCAGCTAATGCGCATTGTCCTTGGGATTATCACCAGACTAGCGCATTACTCATGATTCCCTGATCTCCTCCTCACTTCACTCCGTGTCAATCAATTAAGTGAAGTCTGAGAGACTAGTTAACTCAGACTAGGTGGCAGTTCACTCCCGTAACTTCCTGAGAGACTAGTCTAGGTGGTAGTTTGCTCCCATAATTGCTGGTGTGTGTACAAATCACTCTAGAACACCACTATGGCGCATTGGCTTCTTCTCTAGTGCACATTAGTTGAGTTATATAGAGAATATCATGTGTAAATTATCATTCATTCATTTGGTTAACGAGAATTCTTCCATTCTTTCTCTCATGCTTCTCTTTTCTCATATTTTCTCTACAAGCCGTGTATCATTTGCTAGCTAGATCTTTTCTGTGCAGGTTCAACACATTTACATGGTATCGGAGCCGACGGATTGCTAGGAAACAGACACATCGGATTCTTTTTGCAGGTACCGAAGATTGAAGACAACGGAAAAATGGATTTTCCAAAAGAATTCATTCTTACACCGTACAATTTCTTTGCATGGAAAGAGAAGGTGATAGTGCATCTTCGAGGCAGAGGATTATACATGTTAACCATGGACACAGAGACTGAACCCACATCAGCCATAGAAAAATCCAAGTATCTGAATCGAATGGATGGAGCGTTTGGAACTATTTGTAGTCTCATTTCTCCTGAACTCCTCTTTCACATATCCTCCTGTAAAACCCTCAATGAAGCCTGGACCACCATGGAAGGGCTTTTTGGCAAATAGGATGAGACGAGGGGACACATGCTCGAGGTGGAATTGCTCACATTGGATCCAAAAACTTTCGATAATCTCCAAGATTTCTTTACCAAATATATGGATTTGCTGTCGTAGCTCAAGGCTTGCGGGGTTGATAAATCTAAGGAGGAGAAACAAATGGTTCTCACCATTCTCTCCAAACTTGGTTCAAAATACTAAGTGTTTGTATCCACATTTCATTCAGTTAGGCTCGCCTCTGGAGCCACCTGAAAGATGCCCTCTCTTGAGGTCTTTATTGAATCTCTGACATTGTGAAAATTCCAGGTCCTATCAGCTTGCCTTCTTGGTCTGTCTTTGACCAAGCTAAGGCTCTAAGTTTTCACTGTCTTGTTTTAGTTTTCTGCTGTTTTATAACAGCCAACAGTCATGTTTATTTTAAGCTGATTGTTATGGTTGTATTCTCAATTTGGGTGCTCTAGCATGTCGTTTCAGCCATAGGAAATTAGTACATGCATCTTAAATAAATACAACACACCTAATACATCATTTACTGTTGATAATGGACAGATCTAAGAACTAATAGCATGCATTTGTAGACACAGTATTTTTGGTCAACATGACCCTGGACAAAACCCCCCCAGGGAAAACCAGTTTGAGATCTATATGTATATATGAGGAAAAGCAAGTAAGGGTTA
>ML785386.1:119182-157419 GCA_009831015.1 Picea engelmannii
AAAGTGACCAAAATTCACTTTAACCAAAGTCAAAGTGAAAATAGACAAAAGTACTAGGTACAAAGTGTCTAAACCTTCCCTCATGTGCTAAGGAGGACAAAAGCACATGGGGAACACCTCCCAAGGTTCAAATCTCAACAGACATAAGAGCAGAACAAACTTATCAACATGGGCAAAATCAAAGGCCCAAAGGCGCATGCACTTACTGTGCATGATGGTAGCGGTCATCAAAATCAGAAATATAAAGGCAGAAAAAAGGAAAGCACATGCAAATCCAAAGAAGGAAGGGTACTCAAAACCCTTCAACGATGCCTCCGGATCCAAAGGTGGAAAGGGAAGAAAAGGGGAGAAATGCACTTACTGCCATAAAGGATTCCATCCAGAATCCACATGTATGCAGAAACAGATAGATCAAATGGCCCAAATACTTCAACAAAACAACCTTGGAGATCACATCCCCGAGGGTGCCAAGAAGTAGAAGCCAAAAGATCAGAATCCTAAGAAAGACAATTCTAGCCATGCTTTGATTGGCATCAACTCCTCTCCCGATGCTTGGATCGTAGATTCAGGTGCATCACACCACATGGTAGCCACAAAAGAAGTCTACTCTTCATTGGACACATGCAAAGGTCCTCCTATTTTGATGGGGGACAACTCTCCAGTCGAGGTCACCGACAAAGGAAGAATTGAACTCACAAATGGAAGCTTTGAGAATGTGCTACACGTTCCCAAACTTTTCATCAATCTTCTCTCCGTGTATCAGATGAAAAACTCCGGCACCGAAAAGAGAGTCATATTCACACCTGATGTAGTGGATATCTATGACATGCAAACCAATTCCAAGGTTACTATCAGTGAGGTAAATCATCAATCTAGACTCTACACATTTTCTGAATTTATTGAACCAGATTTTGCATTACTGCTTACCCATGCTGATGAAAGCAGTAGGATACAACACGAAAGGTTCGAGCATTTAAATTTCGGATATATGCAATAACTTAGCAACTAGGGAATGGTTGATGGTCTACCTGACTTCCACTTCTCCAAAGGAATTTGTGAGGGATGTGTTCTTGGAAGGCTTCCTTTCCTTTAGATCTGATCCATAGTGATCTAATGGGCCCTTTTTTGCATCCATCAATCAATAAAGCAAGGTACATGCTCATTTTTGTTGATGATTTCTCACGCTTCACATGGATTTTTTTTCTCAAGCAAAAATCAAAGGTCTTTCAACATCTCAAAGATTTCAAAGCCCTTGTTGAAACACAGTGAAGAAAGAAGATAAAAGTCCTCCGAACAGATAACAAGGGAGAGTATGTCAACCGCGAGATACAAAATCTTTGTCACGAGGCTAGGATTCAGTTGCAGCACACGATTCCATATACTTCGCAGCAAAACAGAGTTGTTGAGCGGAAAAATAGATCTCTAAAAGAGATGGCATCTTGCATGCTACATGCAAAGTCACTTTCACAAAGATTATGGGTTGAAGCATTTAATTGTGCAACCTACATCCAAAACAAATCTCCCCATAGATCTGTCAAGGATAAGACCCCCTACGAGGTTTGGAGTGGCCTCAAACCGGAAGTGACCCACTTCTGTATATTCGGTTCTTGTGCATGGGCTAGGATTCCCCCTGAGAAGAGGAAGGCACTTGATCCAGCATAGAGTGCATCTTTGTTGGATACCCCGACAGTGTGAAGGGATACAGACTCGTTGATCTTTCCTCGGATCGGTTCATAATTGAGCGTAGTGTCCAATTTGATGAAAGTGTCTCGCATGTACCTCAGCAACAACATGCAAACACTTTTGTTCTTCCACCTGTTAGAGATGATGAGCATGCACATGTCGACTCTTCTTTAGATGAGAGTTCTGATTCAGAGGTTTCAGATGATTTAGACACCTAGTCAGTACAATCAAATGCAGAATCAGTGCATGCAGATGCAAATGCAGAGCCAGAGCAGAGGCCCAAGTGGGCCAAGACTACTCTTCAGGATGCATGAGATCTTGTTGGGGATCCAGCTGATACTAGGAGGATTCGATCTGATTTCGAGGAGCCTCCTCTTGCACTCATTGCCACTGAATCGATGCCACCCAAACATCTTTTCTTGGTTCAGTCTTCAGATCCATAGTCCTATGGCAAGGCTGTTGGAAATCCCTTTTGGGAATCCGCCATGCAGGAGGAGTACAACTCTCTCCTCGAGAAATAGACTTGGGATTTGGTTCCCCTTCCTTCAGGAAGGAAACTTGTCAGGTGTAGATGGGTCTACAGGACCAAGAGCGCAGAGGATGGACAGGTTAGCAGATACAAAGCCAAGCTAGTTGCCTAAGGCTTTCAGCCGGTGCACGACATTGACTATGATGAGACCTTCGCTTTAGTAGAGAAAATGGATTCCATACGTTTGGCACTTGCCATTGCAGCAACCAAGGGATGGGAAGTCCATCAGATGGACGTGAAAATGCATTTCTTCACGACAATCTCTCTGAGGAGATCTATATGGAGCAACCCCATGGATTTGTGCAGGATTCATCTTTGGTCTGTTGACTGAAGAAGTCTCTTTATGGCCTTAAGCAGGCCTGAGGGCATGGTATGCCAAGATGGACTCCTACCTGCTGTCACAGAACTTTGTACGTTGTAAATCAGACCCGAATGTTTACATGCTCAGGACGACTGATTCACTTCTACTCCTAGTTCTGTATGTTGATGATTTGTTGATCACCGGTTGCTCGACTTCAACAATTGCTACAGTCAAGAGGATTCTGCATGACAGGTTCTTGATGAGGGACATGGGTCCTCTACATTTTTTCCTTGGACTCTAGATCTGTTCGGATGCATCAGACATCAAACTGTCTCAGGCCATGTATGCACGAGATCTCCTTGAGAGATTTCACATGACAGACTGTAAGTCTGCCCTGACTCCTTTCCTATCAGGAGTCAGACTTGAGGATGGCGGGGACACTCCATTGGTGGACATCACACTGTACAAACAACCAGTGGGGAGCTTGTTGTATCTCACACACTCCAAACTAGACCTCTCCTATGTAGTTGGAGCAGTTTCCAGGTTCATGCAGGAGGTGCATGAGCTACATTGGAAGGTTGGAAAGCGTATCCTTCGATACGTACAGGGCACCATCACCTTTGGGATTCACTATGCAGTAGACTCTACATTGGACCTCATCGGGTTCACTAATTCTGACTGGGATGGCAATAGCATTGATCGCAAGTCCACATCTGGTTACTAATTCGGTCTTGGTTCCAAGCCTATTTGTTGGTCGAGCAAGAAGTAGGCTGCTATTGCTCTATCTTCAGCCGAGGCAGAGTACAGAGTGGTAGTTAACATAACCATTCAGGCTATGTGGCTACAACATTTTCTCACTGAATTGGGCATTCAGTTTCATCGATCGATCGTCATCTGGTGTGACAACCAGAGCACTCTGAAGTTCTGCAGAGATCCATTTCAGAGGCAGCGGACGAAGCACATCGAGATCCACATGCACTACATCTGATACTTAGTACACGAGGGGATAATCGACCCGTAGTTCTGTCCTTCAGCAGAACAGACCGCAGACATCTTCACCAAGACCTTCACTGAGCAAAAGTTCCATTCTCTGCGCAGTTGCCTTGGAGTGAAGGACACAGTCGCCTAACAACTGTCAGTTCTTCTTTTTACATACATTGTACTTTGAGGGGGGTTTTTCCGATGAGGTTTTCTCTCTTTCCTCATTTATTTCAGTGTATCTTTTGTATTTGGGTACCTAACATGGCCTCGTTGTCGGGACCCATTCTTTATTTTCACCATAGTGATGTTCAGGGGGGGTGTTGGAGATACTTTACACACACCTAGGATTTTTTTTTTCTAAGGTTTTCCCTATGTTTATTAGTCATTATTCAGGCTCCTATAGTTTAGGGAGAATATTCCTCTAGGAGAATATTCTCTTCTGTTCACACTTTAGTTTGATTAGTTGAGTGGAGCTTAGATGCCACATTGGGATCATCACCATGCAGCATTGGGATCATAACCAACTAGTGCACATTGTCCTTGGGATTATCACTAGACTAGCGCATTACTCATGATTCCCTGATCTCCTCCTCACTTCACTCCGTGTTAGTCAATTAACTGAAATCTGAGAGACTAGTTAACTCAGACTAGGTGGCAGTTCACTCTCGTAACTCCTTGAGAGACTAGACTAGGTGGTAGTTTGCTCCCGTAATTGCTGGTGTGTGTACAGATCACTCTAGAACACCACTATGGCACATTGGCTTCTTCTCTAGTGCACATTAGTTGAGTTATACAGAGTATATCATGTGTAAATTATCATTGATTCATTTGGTTAATGATAATTCTTCCATTCTTTCTCTCCTGCTTCTCTTTTATCTTATTTTCTCTGCAAACTGTGTATGTCATTTTGCTTAGCTAGATCTTTTCTGTGCAGGATCAACACATTTACATTTCCACCTAGGTGATATCTAGTAAATGTTACAATATCAAGCTATATCACATAGGGAAAATCCTATCAAAGCAATGTGCGCTACCACAACACATCATCTAACCACATCAACATCATAAGAGAAGGGGGCGATAGAAATGCTAATCCATCCAATCATCAAGTATGTCCCCACCACACATCAACACAAGAGGAGCATGTAGAACACCCCTCCTAGTGACATAAATAATACAACATCATCACACAAAAGTCACTAGGAAACCCTAACAATCATGAAACATCAACCTCCTAAAACCATCATCTAACCCCTTAGGGGGGCGAGACCCATCATCCAAGAACAAGATGTAGCACAACCTCCTAAAACCATCATCTAACCCCTTAGGGGGGCGAGACCCATCATCCAAGAACAAGATGTAGCACATCCAAGATAAGCATATATACCAAAACCACATCATAATGAGATAGCATGCTCCAAGATACCAAAAAATATGTAACCAAGGGGTGATCAACAAGGCAAGCACAATCATCCAACCAAGGAGAAGTGAGACTCCCCAACCAAAGACCTCCATAAAATGATTCGATACCATGAAGAGAAGGGGCTCCATAAAGATGAATCCCCCCAAGTTGGTCAAAAACTTCAAGGTATCAACAACAAATCTCCATCAATGTGATGAAAATCACAATGTGGAACCCCATACAATATGAGGTGTAACATAGCCTCCAAACATATGACCTCTAACAAGAGGGCCTTCAACAAACATTAAGAGCAGGAAGCAAGCATATTAGTGGAACTTGGTGATGATGCCACATATCTAGTTGCAAGAGTGGGATCCATCTCATTCTAGATGTCGTTAGGTGATATCCTTGAGCTTAATGGTGTTTTGTATGTACCCAACTTAACTAAAAATGTCCTTTTAGTTTTAGTGATGATAGATCTCGTATATATGGTTGAGTTTGATGATCAACAATTCCTCATCTGGAAGAGATGCCTAGATCTTGGTTGGGTGTTGGCTAGAGTTGTGGGTGGGCTATACGAGTTGTAGGGGGATCTCGTGAGAGCTCTAGTGCACGACAATGGCAACTTTGTGAGCTTTGACACAAGAGATTAGGACACTTGCACTATGGAGCATTGTCAATTTGGAAGGACACAATGTAGGGATGGTCGAGCATCAAGGTTGAGAAGAAAGGAGTGTGCAAGGGTTGTCTATTTGACAAACATGTGAAGGATGCTTTTCCTAGCAACGAGCATAGGTCGAGAGATTCTTGACCTAATCCACTTAGATGTATGTGGATCCATGTCTTTAGCTTCCTTATCATGTAACATTTACTGTGTATCGTTTATTGATGATTCCTCTAGGAAGTCTTGTATTTACTTCATAAAGACCAAGGATGAGGTCTTGGGAAGTTTCAAGAGTTTAAGGCTCTTGTAGAAATCATACAAGAAAGAATATTAAGGTATTAAGGTTTGACAATGGAGCAGAGTATACCTTCAAGCAGTTTGACATTTTTTGCAGGGAAGTCGGAGTCAAGGAGCTGAGAATTCCCTACAACCCTTAGTAGAATGGGGTTGCAGAGAGAAATAATAGGTCCATTATATAGACAACCAAATCTATGATCCATGGTCTAGATTTGCCCTTGTGTCTCTAGGCAGAAGCATGTCTTATAGCTGTTTATATTCTTAACAGGTATCCTCATAGAGTATTGAAGGACAAGACATTAGAGGAGAGGCATTCACAAGTGAGAAGTCTCAAGTAACAAATCTTCGTGTTTTTATTGTCCTGTTTACATTCATATTCTTGATGAGAAAATGACCAAGTTGGAACCATCTAGTTTGAAGGGTATCTTTGTGGTTTGCAGTGAGACCTCAAAAGCTTACAATGTCTATGAGAATGCATGGTCCTCCAAGTCTCAAGAACCTCCAACAACAACAACCACCTCTTCAACAACCCAATATACCTATGGGTATCCACATTATTCATCCATCCTTCAAGATAGACATGAAGCTTTTCATCCCCAAATTTGATGAAGCCATATAGGAGGACAAACTTGACTTGTGGCTTCACAGTTTGGAAGCCTACTTCACGACCTAGTCTAATCTAATAAATGCTTAGAGGCTTCTGATAGCTAAGGTGCACATGGAGAAGCATGCTCTCACCTAGTTGTACCGAGAGAAGTGAGGTGCACTATACAATCCAGTGTGGATGACATGTGTAATGTGTGCAACACTTATAAATCAATGAAAAAATGCTGAACTCTGTAATATAAAAAATAAAATTTTAAAAAGGGCTACCATTGATTTCAACCCCTCAACAAACTATAATAATAAAAAATATAAAAGATGTATTTAGTAATAGAAAACCAAGGTAAATCCATCTTAACCTCAGATCTTTTAAGCACTGAGAGGTTTGCACCTTGGTTTTTTTTTGATCCCTTTCAGTGCTTAATAGATCCAAGGTTAAGATGGATCTACGCTGGTGGTAAACACACATCCAACACCTCACAACCACAAACCAACCTCTAATATGTACTTTAGACGACTTCAAGGATGCCATATACAAGCAACTCTACTCGTTAGGGTACAATGATGTAACACTAACAAAATGGCTGTAATTTAGATTGATCCTTGGACAGAGTGTCTAACAATGCATTGAGCTCTTCAACAAACTACTTATCAAACTTGAGGTAAAGGGTCGTGAAGAAACTCTTCATGTTAAGGTTATCTCTGGTTTGTTTTCCCACAATAATAGAGCTAGAACACTTCCCAATTTCTTTATTGGATCACACCTTTCAACTAGCTTCCAAGATCAATGCTAAGCTGCCTAAGGGTGATCATCCGCTATGCAATGTTCATAACCCTCTCAGACAAAGTGCCCTTTTTCTATTTTCTCTCAACCACTGTTGGTTCCGATAAGGAGATATCCAGTTCCACTAGTGAAGGGAAGAAGAAATATTGCTCCTATCACTGATGGTATGAACATTTCGATGATGGTTGTTGTGCCTTGCAGGACAGAAAAGGCTAGGGCTCTCCTTGCTAAACTGCGACAGCTAATTGAAGAACCTGACATTGAGGAACAACAACAAGAGTCTCATTTCCACAATCCTGACTCTAACCTTTTGTGGAACTTGGTCCTCAAGGCCAAAGATTCAACGGACCACAAGAGATGCTATTTTCACTCGTAATTTTCAGATCGTGCAGAAACTCATACAGTTGATCATGGACAATGGAAACCAATGAGCATGATTCCTCAGCCGTTGGTTGCCTCACTCCAGCTCCCTACCACACAGTACACCACATCCACAACCATATCATCCTGGATGGGTCAAGAAAGCGGGTTTGTCAACATCTATCACCCGCAAGTGTTCTGTCACTTTTTCCATTGGACCTTTCATTGATACAGTTGACTGTGAGGTTACACCTGTGGATTGTTGGGCATGATTGTTGGCAAATGCCTACCAGTTTGACAGATGGGCACAAAATGATGGGTATCTCAATGCTTACCGGCTTCACCAGGATGGTAAGACTCAAGAGCTCCCGGCTAACTTTTGCTTCCCCTCAGTCTAGATAGCAAGCTGTTAAGTAAGTCAATCTCCACAAATTCATAACTCTTTGTTATATTGTGGTGCTCATCCGTCCCAACCTGCGACATTCTCCTCCACACGTTTCACACTTTAGCAGGGAGCTGCCTCTCCAAGCACTGAGTCAACAACCCAGTACTTTCCCTGCTCAGACAATGCTTCACTCAGTTCAGTGATGACACCAATTCGGTTACATCCTTCTCAGGACACCCCTGTTCATTGTTCACCTTGTTCCAATGATATGGAGCCTGGAGGTTTTCTTTTTACATATGAGCCTCAATAGCCCACTGCTAGTTCACTTCTTCAGTAGTGAGACATTTCTTCTTCCAATCATGGAAATTGCACCCCATCTGTTGTATGCACTCACATTTCAGCAGACAATCTCCTCCCAGTTTCCCAATGGACCAATCTAGTCAACACAATTCCTACAGACTGCAATGTCCTTTGCTGGAAAGCATGCACCGTGCACAGAAATTGGCGACAATTTCCTCTGGGCAGGGAGGAATTGATGAGACTTAGTCTCTAGTTCATAGTGGGCTTTTTTTGTATATGTATTATATTTGTATTTTATTCCTTTTTTACCTAATGTTTTGTAGTTCACCTACCTCATTGAAAATATTTCATAGGTGACTTGGTCAAAGATGATCACCCACCTATATAGGTGTTTTTGTAATTTTAATCGTAGGAGACTTGGTCAAAGATGATCACTTTCAACCAATTTTGTAATTCGAAAATACACAATACAATATATATTGTACCAATTTTGTACTTCTAAAAATAGAAAATACAATACACAGTGTACAAGTGTACAGTCCATAAATCTCCTTTTATGCCTGCATACTGTTCTCTTGTTTGCTTTCTTGTATGTGAGTATATTGCATTGCTGTCACTGTGTTCATATCAAAAGTTTTCACAGTTCCTTTTATGATCAAAGAAGATTGTTGATGTATTATTTTAATCTTCAATATTTTGTTTCGATCTTAATCTTCCTTTTTTCCTTAAAAATTATCTCTACTATGAGGTGTGAAAGAAAATAAAAAAATATTGGAACTTTAGTTAAAGTTTTTACCATCCTTTACATTAGTCTCTTTGGAGAGTCTACATAAATATCAGAGGAAATTATCTTCTTCAGTCCAGGTGAATTAATTATCGTTTTAATGGATTCAGTAAGAATTTGTACTACAGATAACAATGTTGACCATTTTGACTTAACAGTTGCCTTGGCAAAGATCCTGTTTCCTACGGAAGCAAAATTAGCTATGGAGATTGCACATGTGGATGCAACTTCAGAGTACACTGTGGATCTAAATGAGACACCTACTGCTGTGATGACTAAGAAACTCTTATCTAGGATGAAAGCTCTGTCAAGAACTGGTAAGGAGAAAAGTTTATACTTCATTCTGGATATTTTTTACCAATAAATGTAACTCGACTGATTCACCTATGACTTCTTCATGCAGTTGAGTTAGGAAAGCATTTCTTCCCTAGGTGTTCGGAGGTCTTAAATAAAATTATGGATGATGACTTGCCAGTAATCACTTTGGAAGAACAAAGAGTAAAACGTAAGCGGTATGATGAGCTCAAGAGTGTTGTATCAGAAGCATTCAGCAAGGATAAAGCAGACAATGAGAAGTCGGGTATGTCCTCTTCATCATCTTCATCATCTGTAAGAGATGGGCTGAGACACAAGAACAACAAATATCGGTAGACCGGTTTCCTTTTACAGTGATCTATTAATGCTGAAAATTACTAGTGGAACTTATTCAAGGACCCCTTTTAACAATGTTAGCATATATGAGGCTCCTCTGATATACTGTACACAATTTTGGGAGGTGGAGCTATAAAAGTGCTCAGTTCTAGAATGTATGGTATAATTGGGGTTAGCCTTTGGAAGCTTTTCTCCTATTTTAAGCTAGAAAAAACATGAAAAGAACTCGTATTTCTTTTTCTAAAAACAACCAGCTACATTATGCCACTTCCATGATCAAAACATTGCTTGCATAATAAGGCAGCGCCTTGTTGAAAATCTGTTTGAAGTTAATAACCTAATCCAGTGAACAGATTGCATTCAGGAAAATGCCAGTCGTGACAGTAAGCTGATACTTGCATGCTAGACTACTATGCGTACATGTGCATCTCTATAGCAAGTGATATCTTGCTATAGCCCTTGGGAAGGAGATATGTACCTCTACTCGTGTACAATAGAATTCAACTGTATACTAGTAGTAGTAACTTAGCAGGAGGTGCAAAGTTTCCCAGAAAGGATTTTTGAGGTGCCTGAGAGAAACTATTTTCTTCTTCTTCTTGGATTGATCTAAAACAACTGAATATTCTGCTTTCATTTTGTTGGGATTATTTATTTTGTCTAGAGCAAAGTGTCTTTGAGCTATGATGCGACACATGAATAGCAACTTTGGGGTGCGTTGTGTTGGCCCCATTTGCTTATTTAGTGCTGATTCTTATTGCATATTTTTGAGAGGTTGTCATTTCTATCTATGCACTTCGAAGACGAGTTGTGCATACTCACTTCAAAGGCTAATTTGTATCATTCTAGTTGGATTTAATACATGGTGCCTTTTTATTTATGTGAATATTTAATTGAGGTGCAAGCTTCCTGATCATCATATGTATCAATTTGTACTTACTTTCGTCTCTGACTTAGTTTGTTGGAGTCGTAAAATTTAGCGAGTGTTAAGTATTCTAATTACTTTTGTTAATGTACATTCTGTGTTCTTTTTGTTGACGTTTTTCTTATAGAAACTATGTTAGTTGCTTTAGAAGCGATGCTGGCTCTCACACAAGTTTATATTTGCTTCTAGGTATCTTGATATCTCTCTAGGTGGTTAAGTTGTTTCTCGATCTTTTTGGCGAATATGAATGATTATTAGTTCTAATGGAATGAATTTGCTATTACTAAAAGACACTCAAACCTTCAAGAAATGCACTTAGAAAACTTGTGTTAGTCTATCAGACTATTCTTCGATATGGGGAATTCATAGATGTAGTCTGCATTCATAATACTGTAATTGCTTGGCCGTAAAAGAAAATACATCTTAGAATGGACAGAAGAAGAAATAGTTCCTCATGCTTGTAGGTTGCATGAAGTGTGAATTCAAGTAGTTGCCCATCTTGTCATCTTTTAAGAACTGAGAAGTTCTATGGTAATTTTATTTTGCGAATAATGTATGTCTTATGATTTAATATCATAAAATACAAGCTTCTCTGCCTTCTCACTTTTAATTCGAGAAAAACAAATTTCTACTTGTGTATTCACCTGTTCAATCATGTTTTGAGGCATGTTTCTGGCTATATTTTTAATCTCTTTACTCTAAATACTAGGCATGATCCAAGCTCTGGTTTTCTATTAACTCTATTTTTTCCTACATTTGTCCAACTGTACTTTCAGTGTTATATAGTTCCCACCAAACATGTAAGATTCATATTCTTCTTTTACATATTTTAAATGCATTCAAGTAATTGTGCGTAAGCTTACACTGTGCATAAAGTAATTTAGAAAATCAGTAACAATTGCTCTAAGAGACTGGGCAAGATAAATGTGATGATCGTAGATATTTGAAATGCATCAATAGAGACGAACCATGAGTGAACAATAAATATGGAGTAGCATCAATGTCATATGCCTTCTCAATTTGGTAGTTATTTGACAAAAGGATTAAACTATAATTTCAGTTGTATAACCTTTAATTCTTTAATTTATTGTGCTCAAGGATAGGCCGAGTGCAGAAGGATATTTCCTAAGCCAGTTAATTAAGATTCACGTTATTGTGCTCAAGGATAAAACTATAATTGCAGTTATTTCTCAATTTGGTAGTTATTTTGACAAAAGGATTAAACTATATTTGTTATTTCTCAATTTGGTAGTTATTTTGACAAAAGGATTAAACTATAATTGCAGTTGGATGACCTTTAATTTATTGTGCTCAAAGATCGGCCAACTGCAGAAGGGTATTTCCTAAGCCAGTTAATTAAGATTCATGTTATTGTGCTCAAGGATAGGCCAAGTGCAGAAGGGTATTTCTTAAGCCAGTTAATTAAGATTCAAATCGTAGGAAGATCATTTCGTGGTTGATACTTTGCCTATTCAATATCTATAACAATACGTGGTTGGGAAATATTTTCATGCTTATAATTTGAAAGCAAAAGTTTGGTTCCTCTTTCCAATTATTGACACTTGCTTAGTACCATTTCCAAGTGATCGGTGATATTCAATTTCGTCCCCTTTTCAATTTTTTTGATATGACATTTTTCATGTATTGCTTTAAATTTTTTGATATGGTATTTTCCATGTATTGCTTTAAGAGTGTCTTATAGGCTATGCTTTTACGTTGTTGTACATCTTATAGGCTATGCTTTTATACCGTTTTGAGATCTATGGACTTTTTCTTTTAATTACGAGCGTCTATAGCACAGCATGACTCTACCTTGACGTACGTCATGGTATTAATAATCATTATTGTCAATTATAAAGTTAATATTGCTCTACATAAACAGGGGGGGTACCTCTCATTTTCCACACCTTGTTTGGTTGTAATTGTTATAACTAGAGCACCCAATGTACGAAGATGTACGAAGATGAGCCATATCTTATAACTGAAATAGGGAATGTATGAAGAGTTTATGAGATGGGCCATTTTGCAGATTGAAAGGTCATGCAATAGTAGGTCAATTTTTTTTAATTGTAATTTGCAAATTTGATTTCTTTCATTGTTTTTGAAATCAGGCATTCTTTTTTCAAACTAGTTGTCGAAAGATCTAACATTTACACATACTTTGATGAAATAATTAACTTTGACACATGTTACATGATTTTGATATTATTTTGAATCGCTTACAAAGTTGTTAGCCACCAACCTGCTACTACAAGAAAACCATTTTAACTTTAACATATTCTCTAAGTTTGTATCCACATTATTTATCATTTACAATAATACCATCAACAATAGATGCAACATAAATGCATATATTGAAATTACTAATTTAATTTCTTAAATGCTAAGATACTCTTTCACTCTAAAAAAGCACAGATTAGAATTGCTAATTTAATTAGATGCAACATAAATGCATATATTGAAATTGCTAATTTAATTTCTTAAATGCTAAGATACTCTTTCACTCTAAAAAAGCACAGATTAGAATTGCTAATTTAATTTCTTAAATGCTAAGATACATTATTTCAATCCCAAAACTGTCATATTGATGAATAATTCGTCAACATTAATGTCACTATCATTTGCTCTCAATGCAAGTAATAACTAAAAAACTGCCTATTTGTTACTACATGAGGCCATATACACAAACTGGGGTTGCTAATTTAAGGTGCAGAATAAGGCAGTGCTTGTTTGCTTGACAAATATGAAGGGGTATTTCCTTATGTGATTTTCCTAGGGATTACTAGTGATATCTACAATCCTACAATGATTTATACATGATTCTTATGCTTATCAAGTACTTAGATGAGTCATCCCTTATCAAATACTTTCAACTCAAAGTAACAACTATTAATTAAGAACAATTACACTTTTAACTTCCAACTTAAATTTCCTTGTAATCCTAATATTTTAAATGAACTTACAAATATGAGGCATAAGCCTTTTGATTTTATTCATTTTCTGTTAGGACTCGATGGAATTGTTTCTATCTTGTGAGGAAAATGCTCACCTAATGTTATTATTAAATGGAAATGGAAGCATAATAGTGATGAACATAAAGACCTACATACAAGATAATAAATGATCATTCAAGTTTTGTTCCTTGAAAAACCTCTTTATGACCAAAGCTAACTGAAAACCATGCATAGTCATGTATTTTTATAAATAAATAATAAAAGATAGAAATGAAATTTGTCCCAAACCAACAAAAAAAACATGTGAAAGCAAACATGTGAAAGGAGACAACAAATTCTTTGTTGCATTACTTACTTGGTGCCAAATAATTAAGATATTCTTTTGAATAATGTCAAAGACAATATATTTTCAAGTTGAACTACTGAACTAAACATTGTTCATGGAGGGAAAAGAATGAATTTGTCTGTAAGTGTCTTGCTTCTTCATTAATGTCATTAAACAATTTTCAACTTATGGCCACTTTTCTTCAGAACTATGGCCTACAAGGTGATCACACTATCCATTTGGTTGGTCATGCATCACATTCTACATATGCCAAAGTCGCTACTGCATAATGAACTGTCCAAAAATTAAATTTTTGTTGTCATGTAGTTTTGCATACTCTATTCTATTTTGATGTTCATGTTCTTATGATAACATTAAATCCAAATTCCATTTTCATTTATTAACATCCAACCATGAGTTCTTTGCAATCTTTTTTCACTATAATAATTACCATAATCTTTCAGATAGAGCATTAGTAGAGCAAACCAATCACTGTAGGTTTTCAAAAATATTAGTGTCACTTCAATGGCCTGTCAACAAATGTGTCAATTACAACATGTTGAGAGTTATTAAAATCTACTTCTCTATGCTTAGAGTTGTTACTATTCATAGTGCCATATGTGCTAGTGGAACCATTCACATGATTGTAATCTACTATCATTTATATTTTTCATTTCTTTCACTAACAACCTTGTTTTTGGGTTGGGGTGGAGGACTCATTTCCCCCAAAATCCCCCTATCTCATATCTCATAATAATTTATCTATATCTATTGACATAGGGCTTAGAGATTTGGAGTTAATGGATTATCACTCTTGGCACATGTCACTCCGAGGACTCATAGGTAAGATGTGAAAGGCACCATGCAATGGTAATCAAACATGGACTAGTAGTGGAAAACTCCCATCGATTAATCGTTGGACCACACCTCAATGAACAATTTTATTTTCATTCTTATCTCCACAAACCTATATTTCTGTGTCACCATTGAGAACTCTATTTCTTCAAAAGAAGATCTTCATGAAAATGGAAAACATACCTTGATCTTTATTGAAATTGTTGTTCCTTAGGTTGTTCTTGGCTGGGGAAAAATGCCTCCACCCCATGGAGGTTTTTTATGCCTCCCTACTTTGGGCTAATCTGAAATGATTTAGTAGCTAGAGGGGGTATCCCTCATCGATGAGAAAAAAATAAAATAGAAAGACATCTTCACATTAATAGAAATTACTTTGAGATAAAACTAATACAACAAGCATCACCAATCAATCTTAAGATAGACACATTTATCCAATTCTAAATAGGGACTGAAAAGGAGTTGGAAAATAACACAAAAACTTAACTTCGAATCTCATCAAATATGATGAAGCTAAGTTCCACTATCCATAATTCTCAGAAAATGCCTTTTCTTAAAAATAGACGATGGTCATTACAAAAAGAGTAAACAAAACTAAATAAAAATATTATTCAAAGAGTTTCCATAAATAAATATTTAACCTCTAGATATACACTATTAAATAACCTAACTAATTACTTCAAAATACAAAACATTTCCTTACAAAGTTCATAATATAATTAATAATAACAATGTATACTAACACTATTAAAAACCTAACTAATTACTTCAAAATACAAAACATTTCCTTACAAAGTTCATAATATAATTAATAATAACAATGTATATTAACAAGAAGACTTGTAATGAATCAATAAAGAAACTTAAACAGATATTGAAATTAAAGAAAAAATTAAATTAAAACTGAAGAGTAGAAGAAGAGTCTCCAAAACTAGTTATAAATCTATCATAGGTCTCTCAATGTCTAGTGCTGTAACAATAAAATCGAAGTAAAGTATTACACCCTCGTTAAAGCGAGTCCTTCCGAAAAAAATGTATCACTTTTTAAAAAAATGTCGACCCTTCTATTCTATGAGCTTTTCACTTAAATAAACTTCTATTCCTAACCACTTCTATAACTATCCCTTTTTTCTACATAAATTAATATCCACATGGAATTTACAACTAATTTGATCCGCTTGATCGAATATCATGCCGTCTGTCAAATTAGGGATATAATTTAAACTTTTTGTTTACGGCTAGATGAAACTTTTTTGCCCATTGAAGAAGCAACTTCCTTTTCTTTAGATATGGCTCCTTTATCTTTGGATGACACCTCCTTTTGATTTGGCGGGATAGCCTCTGCTTCGTTGAGTGTAATCTCTTCTTCCTGAAACAATGGGTTGGGTTCATCAATAATGGGGTCTTAAACATGTAGCACATGATCTTATTCCATTCATGCCCTAAGGGTATAGTATGACTTGACATCTTCCTGTATGAAATTTCAAGGTCAGTAAGTAGATAAAAAGGAATCGGTGGTTGCTCCTGATGTAGATCCTTTACAAGAGCTAAAACTAAAAAATCATGAGATAAAGAATCAATGATTTGCTTTCTATACACAATCTTATCACTTTGATTAATAAAATCCTTATCATCATGACAGGTTACTAAATCACTCTTGTAAACATGTTTTGGAAACATCCAAAGCTCTTGTGTCCATGGGAAAGGTAAACCATACTTGAAAATGTGTGTAAATTGATTATTAAACTCCTTCGCTATTTCCTTCACCTCAATGATTTCCTTGTTTTCATTTACCTTCCTAATATTTAGAATCAAATTTGTGCAGTCTTTTACTTCTATGGCCTCCAAAGAAGTGTTCGACAATGATAATTTGTTCAATTTCTTCGGCTTTTGAGGAAAATGTTGGGAAATAGCTTATTAATGTCAATCTATGCATTAGCTATTGCAACAATTTCACAATAATGAAACAACTCAAAATGTGATTTGAAGGTACACATTTGTTATATGATTTCATCCCATATTTACCTCTTAGCACCAACTAAATACCTATTCTCTGAAGTCTGGTTCAATGTCTTCTTTAACAATTTATCGAGATCATCTTGGGATTTCATTAACATGTTTATTTCTTCATCTTTCTTGTTTACTTGGGGTCCTGTAAACTCTTCAGCTCTGACTCATTTTCTCTCGTGATCTCATCTGTCTTTTCTTTGTTTGACTTCTTAAAACTTTTGATTTGATTAATCAATTTTGCAACTTGGGATTTATATGCTACTATTTTATCTAGCATGTCATCAACATTGTCTTTGATTTGATTAATCAATTTTGCAACTTGGGATTTATATGCTATGATTTTATCTAGCACGTCATCAACATTGTCTTCATTACTAGAGAGACTTGGAATTTTATCATCATCATCAAAGACCTCTGACACAGATTTAAACAATGAGGATTTCTCTGTGAGATCCTTCAGTAACTATTAAATTTATAAGCAGCTGCAAGAGCCATTCTCCTGGAGGATGGCTAAGACCCTAGACGAGATCTAGGGCCCCCAGTGCACTCCCGGGGTACTTGGTTTGGGACCAAATAGTCAGTGCCATGGCAAAAGACCCTTGTTAGGGCCCCCAGTATACGACTGGGGTTCTTGGTGTAGAACCAAGCAGTAAAGACCCCTGAGAGGGCCCCCAGTATACGACTGGGGTTCTTGGTCTAAGACCAAGCAGTTAAAGCCCCTAGATAAGCCTAGGGCCCCTGGAAATGTCCAGGGTACCCATGCATATGGCATGGGTTGATCCTTGGTCTTTGACCTTGGTGGATAAGACCCCAGAAAAAGTTCTGGGGCTACTTGATCCTCTATCAAGTATTTTGATGGTACATGACCTTCCTTGGAGAAGGACATAACCACATGAGGGATAAGTCCCATATGCAATGATGATAAAGTAATAAGTTCACCATGTTAAATGAAGGAATGAGTATTGCCACTTAGCTAACCCTCTTTTACCTTTATTTGTGATAGTTTGAGGTTTTTGTGTTTTTAAGGGTAAATTAGATCATGTTTAAATTACCTAATTTAAACATGATATTTTAATATTATTTTTAATTTAACTTTGCCCTAACCTAAACTATAAATTAAACCCCCCCCCTCTCATTTCACTCACTTTATTTTTCACTTTGCTTCTAAGTGTGAGCGTTGATCTCTCTTGTGCTGCGACCCTCCTCTGCTGTTGAAGTCTTGCTGTGGTCTCCTCCTGCTGGTGAGGTCCCTCCTTGCTGCGGCCTCCTTTTGTTGGTGATGTCCATCCTAGCTGCGGCTTGTCCTTTCTTTGTTGCAGGGCTTGTGTAGTGTGTGACAGCGACAACCCTTAAGGGCTGTTAGGGTGTGGCCTCTTTGTGTTTTGGCTGTGATAACCCTGCTGTGGAGGGTGCGGCTTCATCTCCATTTTTCTGTGGCTGAGTTTTTGGGCTACGACCTCTCCCTTATTGCTGTGTGAGGTGCCTAGGAGCTGCGGCCTCCTCTTTTCTGCTGTCTGGGGTGCCTAAGGCTGCGGCCATCTCTTGTTTGCTGTTTGGTGTGCCAAAAACAACGACCTACTATTCCTGATGTGTGATGAAGCCTATAGGCTGCAGTCAACCTCTCTTTKCTGTGTTAAACCTATAGGGTACGGCCTCCTATCTCCTGCTGTAATCAAGTTTATCCACAGTCTCCTTGTGTAAGGTTTTGGATGTTTTATACCTACTGTTGTTTGAGGGTTTGTCCTTGTGAGGGTTTCTAGTTTTATCTCTTTGTGGCAAGAAAATTYCTTCATCTATTGGCAAAGAGATCCAACCTATAAGGTGGATCTATGAACTGAACCTTGTCTGAGCATACTACAAATGGTTCTACATCTCTTGTGGTTACTGAATTTTCTTCTGAGGTAAGATTGCTGTACCAGGTAAGCTGCTTACTCATCATCTCCAGATCTGGATCTTATTTTGACTTCAGCACTGTTAGATCTATTTAGATTTGTGTATCAAATGTTAGATCTGAAGCTACACATTGAATTTACATTTATCTCTATAATTGTTCACTGTTTATGATCAGATCTAAGCAATGTTTTGTACAGCTCTATAGATCCATATTTCTGTTTATCTTATTCTGATATGTTCACTGTCAAATTAGTAGAGTTCTTGTTTATTAGATTTGAGTTTTGTTTCTGATCTTCAGATCTATTTTTTACTAAGTTTATTGCTGTCTCTCCTTAGATCTGAATACTAGCTAAAGTGTTCTAAGTCTGTTGATTGTTGATCTTTAGATCTAGCTGTTTCTTTCACTGAAAATAAAAAGATACTACTGTTCTGCATCTTACCCTAATTCTAACAGTAACTTTTCTATTTCAAGAGAATATTCTCCTGAAACCTTTTCCTTTTTCCCTTCTAAGCTCTTCTCACTCCTTTTTCGGCTGTGAATTCATTTCTCATAACCTTCCATTTTCGGATGCTAACAAACCTTTTTCTTTATAAGCATCTATTAATTCCTTGGACTACATCAAGTCATTTTGAGGTATCTTGAGCTTGGACCTGAGAATCTTGATTTCAACATCTTTCATCTATCAAAATCTTTATGCTTTCATTACTTTTGGATGGATTATACAGAGTTACAATCTTGTTTTCCAAATCTTTGACCCTCGTAGTTTTAACTTGATTCACAATTCTTTCATTTCTGAGTTGTACATCCAATTTGCTACCAGATTTTGTAATTTTTTCACATCTGATGTGGACTGAATTAACCTTCGTCAAACTATTTCTCTACTCTTCTTATGCCATTCCACCATATCTACGACATTGACTTGATTTAAGTCAACATGTACAGATGTTGTCTTGTACTGTGACAACTTTGAAACTTTAGAAGATTCAGGCTGCAAAACCAATAAATTAAACTTGTTTCTTTCTTGATCAGTTGATGCTAAGAATCGAGAGACCCCACTATCCTCTTATTCCATCTGTGCTTCATGATTAACTTTCAATTGTTTGGTGCTTTCATCTTCGTTTGTAGATAATTCTGTCTTGCTTCCCATATGAGATACCAACTAGGCATCCTTGGTCAATACTAAAGACTGATTGCTAACGATAGAATGTGGGGCTATTAACATAGGAGTAGAGGTAATCATCAACACATGTTGATTAGATTTCTTTGGCTGTAACTCCTTTAACAAAGGATTGATTTGCTTAGTGAAATCTCCTGTGGAATTTCCTCTGAGGTGGTCTAAATAGTATCAATGCTCTGAGTAGTTTCCCCTTGAAGTTTACTCTTTTAAAGCGAAGCTCACTTGACATCTTTGATGCTTTACTCTTCCTATTCTGATAGGACCTTATTTGCTGAATTCACCCTTGTCTCAACTAATTTCTCTATGCTGTTGGATATCTGGCTTGTTTTGATCACGCCGCATTCAAAATCTTTAGTGTTGGCAGTCAATCTGGGCACTATCATAAGTGTTGCTTTTGATACTGGTTCTATTTTCACGCCAGCACCTATTACCTACATTTTCATCAAATGTTGCACCTATTCCTAGGTGTCTTTATTATCCATTGTTTCGATAAATTCATGATTTGCATGATGTATGTAAGATGAGGAATTCAAAGCTATTGGCTGCTATGAAACCAAATGGTGTTGGGTCGTCCTTCCAAATATTTCCTTTCTTCAACTTCAAATGATAAATAATTTTGCTTATAGTATCCATGGTTGACTTGTGTTTAACAATGGGGGATAAAACTTGAAAATGCAATATAAAAGATGAATTCTGATTTCTTGATACGAAATGCAAATGGTTTGTTGCGAGTATTTGTTTAAGGTATTCTGATGCAAAAGGACACGCTGAGATATACACTGGTAAGAGGTAAGGTTCAATTTTGCAACCATATACTCAAATCATGGTGAAATCCTCATATAAGTACTAGTCACCAGTCCTTGTTTCTGGACTTAATTGGAGGATTTTATGAAGTTCCATTGAGTCCATCCTAGATGGGGTTTGACCTAAAAGAAGGGTATAAAAATAAAACATTAAGTTGTTGGTAAATTCCATATATTCTCCTTCTGATGCAGTGGATGAAAGAACTGTGGTCCACTCAATATTTGATAAAGGATTACCCTATTCATCTTGCTTTCAAAGGTTGAGATGTGGAAAAGAATTACACTGGAAATACAATAACAAGTACACTAAATATGATTGATAACAAAACATCTTAAAACCATGGAATGCACATAACTATTCATGGATGGTATTAGCTAGAAACTCTACAAAGCTATACTCCACTGGAGAACGACCAAGAGGGGCTGAAATGTCGCTCATAATGCTTAATAGAACTTCATCAGCAATTGAGTCTTTATCATACCCAAGTATACAAGAGATCATTGAGATCATTTGTCGAGGAATTGGGGAAAAATGAAGAAGATGACATGGGGAAGAAGATAAGAATGGAAACTTCATCGAGTAAGAAATGCCAGATGACCTCCTGTTTCTCTTTCGGGGACCAATCGTTCACCTCAGCAGCCAACTTATCTTTGTGAATAAAATTTTTAGGTGTTGGTAGAAGGAGCATAGCAGTGATAGATTATGTGGTAATAGTCAGAATTTTCCTCGAACAGTTACAGAAATTATAGTATGACTAGAAGGGTTATATACCTTTGCAAAAGTCTCAACTAGGTCCGGCTCATGGAAAGGTAGAAGGCACGACAACTTGAGCTAAGCAGCTCGACCAGATAGAGAAAAAATTAGACCCATTTGAGGCTCGGTCTTTAGCTGATTCACGCTTCTCTCAAATTACACGTCTCAAAGATATCCCAAAACAAATCAACCAGAGTCTTCGAATCACTGGAACCATCTACCGGGGCTATTGCAGACAAAATCTTTTTGTAGGAAGCCATTTCTCTAATTACCCTGCAAAATATTTTTGTGAACACATTCAGTTTACAGTTTGACGCACTGACCATTTTTTTAAAAAGATGCGTCTGAACCAATCTTTCCACCAATAGTAAGATGCTTGAGCGTCCTGGCGAGGAAACGATTGTTTGAACTACTAGAATGACTTTCATAATACTCGAACACTTCAAATCCTAAACACATGCAGTAATTACTAACTCTACTAGATCTGTTTACTCTCATTCGTTCAATTTTTCGGACACATAAAGCGCCTTTGAATCATCAGGCAACATTCGATTCGAAATGAATTTCAACCGTTAGATTCCCCGACTGCAGACAGTAAGATATTTCAGGCTCAACTTACCATATTAAAGGCCGAGCTATTCTCCAGCCGAAATATAACGTTAACCATCAGATTCGACCTGTAGAGATCTGCCATTGGAATCCAACAAGAAATTTAACTTCAGGCGTAAGCAATTTTTTCGAAATATACACAGATTCAACACTAACTTTTAAAAATTTGAGGTTTTAGTTTTGTTTCAAAGGTAAAGAAAATAATCGTTAAACCAGTTTGAGTTACAACATAAACAAGTGCTGCGTGGCAGTGTAGTCCTTGCCAAGTAGCTCATAAGGTTATTTTTGGAAAATGGGGAGAGTAGAGTAATATTGTTAAGAAAACTTGTATGGCAAGTTGTGACTAAGCAAAGCAGTGCCAATTTCTTTCGAACATGTGTGTTGAGTTGTCACTAGTAAAAGCATAATCCATGTGCATTGGGAAGGGTGCGAAGGTAGCGGAGATGGAAGGCAGTGATAAATGCTTTGAAATATTTGTGAAGCCGGGTAGACCGAAGCTTGTGCGCTGGACGAATTGTATAGTACAAAAGTTTTCGGTGGAAGATGTGCATTACGGAATTGTAGATGGCGGAAGTTCTGGGTGCAAGATTTTTAATAGCGCCAACCTAAAGATCCGCTGCTATAAAGTTGGCTAACTATGGAATTGTAGATCACCGAAGTTTTGGGTGCAAGATGTATATCATGGAAAAGGGGGAAGGAAACTCCGGTTACGGCAACCCGACAAGTAGTTATGAAAAACAACGATAGTGGGTCGGACTCCCGTATCCTTGAATGCCTTTTTTGCTTATTAATGTAAATGAGCGAACTTGTATGTTGAGTTGTCATAGTAAAAACATAACGAATGTGCATTGGGAAGGGCAGGAATGTGGCGGGGATTGAAGAGGTGATAAATGGTTTGAAAGTTTTGTGAACCGTGGTCAAATTGTAAATGACAGAAGTGTTGGGTGCAAAATGTATATCACAGAAGTGTTGTGTGCAACATGTATATCACATAACATGGGGCATAAGAATTCGATAGCGCTAAGTCTTGACGAATTGTAAATTCCGGAAGTTTTGGGTGGAAGATGTATATCACGCACTTGTAGATGATGACAATTTTGGGTGCAAGATTTAAAATAGTGACAACCCGGTGATTGGTTGGACTCCCGTAAATCGCTGTTGAATGCGTATTTTGCTTATAAATGCCAATAAGCGAACCAACATGTATATCACGGAACAAGGGGGCATCAAAATTCGATAGCACTAAGTCGCGACCCCGCAGAGAGATAATTGGCTAAGTGTTGAAAGGAACTGCAGTCGGTCGGGTTCATGATGTGACGATATAGGACCAATCAATGAGTTCGAAAAAGTCAGGTTCAAGTTTAAATATATTTATTTAAATTGTAAGATATTAATGTATCTTAACACAAGTTTTGGGTGCAAGAATGAATATGCGTGGAGGATGGCAGGAATATGAATATGCAAGTTTTTGCTTGTTGATGCCAATAAGCAAACCTATTAATAGTAATAGCAGAATGAATATGCATTGAGGATGGTAGGAATACCCTCTTCCGTGTTACACATTTTGCATTGAAATGTTATGATATATACAATTTGACAGTCGGGGCCTTACATCTCCTCGGGTATCCTTGTCACCCTATTTTGAAGCCCGTCCGACCGCTTTTCTTGACATCTCTTTCGTGGATCGTCGAGTGCACGGGTTCAAGAAATTTCCAATTTCTAGTTGCCGTTTCCTGTGCCCGCCACCTTCAGATTTCTTTCCAAGTATATGCAATATGTATACAACTTCTCTAGAAACATACAGAAAAGATCTTGCTAGGAAATGGAATATCTATTGCAGATTTGAATATAAACCAAATTCCCATTTATTTTTTCCCTCTGCTCTCTCTTTCTCCTTAGTTGTTTTTCCGAAAATGTTTCAATGCGGGCGTTGGCAGACTCACGGGTTCACATTTGTGCTCGTGCTTTTATATCGCGACTCCGACCGACTGCAAGCCATTGGATACCTAGCCACTTTTCAGATCACAGATTCCTGAGCAGGCGAGCTCTATATTGCACTTCCATTGTTCCGCGACCTGCAAACAACACCCGGACCTCTGCGATATACAAATTTACTACCACACTCCCACATCATACCATCTTCCGTGATACACAGTTGTCACCCCATTTTGAAGCTCCTGCGTCTGCTTTCCATATTTCGCCATTTATTGCAATGTCTTTCGCGCCTCCAATTTCATACTTACCCGACTTTTTCGCTTGTGGATTCCCGCACAGGTGGAGTGTAGTTCTAGTGTTCCTTGACCTGCAAACAACCCCCCGGCTTCCGCGATATACAGATTGACTTCCGGACTTTCGATCAATACGATTTGACCGTCAGGGCTTCACATGTCCTCGATAATCCTTTTCAGCCTATTTTGAAGCCCGTCCGACCGCTTTCCACGAAAATTTATTTCACGGATCGTCGGGTTGGTGGGTCCAGACAATTTCCAATTCCTAGTCACTGTTTTCTGTGTCCGCCACCTTCGCATTTATTTCCAAGTATATGGAATAAGTATATAACTTCTCTAGAAACCTGCAGAAAAAGATCTTGCCAGGAAATGGGATATCTATTACAGATGTGAATATATTAACCCTTCTTTTCCGTTTTCTATGCTTAACCAAATTCTCGTTTCTCTTTTCCCTGTACTTTATCTTTCTCGTTACCTAGTCGTTTTTCCAAAAATTCTGAACCCGGGTATAGTGAAGCTTGCGAGTTCCAATGGTCTGGGGTCGAATTGCAAATGACGTAAGTGCTATCTGCAAAATGTGTATCACGGAATTGTTGGGTGCAAAATGTATATGACGGAAGTGTTAGGTGCAAGATGTATATCACATAACACGCAGGATAAGAATTCGATAATGCTAAGTTGGGACGCCGTGGTGAGATAATTGGCTAAGTGTTGAAAGGGACGGTGGTCGGTCGGGCTCCTGATGTGAAGATATAGATGGAAATGAGGATTTGGCAGTGCAGACAATCCAGGAGCCCGAGAAAGTCAGGTTCAAGTTTAAAGGGATTTTGTTTTTGTTTATTTAAAATGTATTCATATTAATGTATCTTGATAGATTATTTGTGGTCCAAATGTAAACCATGTTCGAATCTGAATGGTGTTTTGGGCTCACAATTTTTGCGCAAACCCACAAGCAATAGAGAAAAAAATATATGACTTTATTTTGTATATCGAAGAATATTCTGAAATATAGGAAGCTGCACTACATGCACAATATAGAACAAGAACATGTACAAGGAAATGAGTTGATTTTAAGAAGAAATACAAATTTCAAATAACAACACCAAACATTGAAGATCACCGTAGAACAACCTCAAATATTTATATTCAGATAAAATGGGTCACAAAATACATTTGGGAATATTTCCCAAAAATAGCTCTCTTTGAATTTGTAAAAAATATATATAGTTCAGTACATATTCTGTGAAATAAAAATGCGGACTCCTACATATAAAAACAACCCCCCGACTTTCGCGATATACAAATTGACTTCTGGACTCCTACATCAACCCCTCTTCCGTGTTACACAGWTTGCACTCAAAAGTTCCGATCAATACAATTTCACCGCCGGGGCCTCACGTCTCCTCGGGAACCCTTGCCAACCTATTTTGAAGCCCGTCCGACCGCTTTCCACGACAATTTATTTCACAGATCGTTGGGTTGGCGGGTCCAGACATTTTCCAATTCCTAGTCATTGTTTTCTGTGCCCTCCACCTTTGCACTTCTTTCCAAGTATATGCAATAAGTATATAACTTCTCCAGAAACATGCAGGAAAAGATCTTGCCAGGAAATGGGATATCTATTACAGATGTGAATATACTAACCCTTCTTTTTCGTCTTCTATACTTAACCAATTTCCCGTTTCTCTTTTCCCTGTACTTTATCTTTCTCGTTACTTAGTCGTTTTTCCGAAAGTTGTGAACCCGGGTATAGTGAAGCTTGCGAGTTCCAGTGGTCTGGGGTCGAATTGCAAATGATGGAAGTGCTGTCTACAAAATGTGTATCAAAGAATTGTTGGGTGCAAAATGTATATGACGAAAGTGTTGGGTGCAAGATGTATATCACATAACACCCGGGATAAAAATTCGATAGCGCTAAGTTGGGAAGTCGCGGTGAAATAATTGGCTAAGTGTTGAAAGGGATGGTAGTCGGTCGGGCTCCTGATGTGAAGATATAGATGAAAATGAGGATTTGACAGTCCGCTAACCGGTCAACCTGCAGGCAATCCAAGATTCCGAGAAAGTCAGGTTGAAGTTTAAAGGGATTTTGTTTTTGTTTATTTAAAAAGTATTCATATTAATGTATCTTAATAGATTATTTGTGGTCCAAATGTAAACCATGTTTGAATGTGAATGGTGTTTTGGGCTTGCATTTTTTTCTCAAACCCACAAGCAATAGAGAAAAAAATATATGACTTTACATTTTGTATATCGAAGAATATTATGAAATATAGGACGTTGCAATATATGCACAATATAGAACATGAACATGTACAGGGAAATGAGTTAATTTTAAGAGGAAATACAAATTTCAAATAACAACACCAAACATTGAAGATCACCATAGAACAACGTCAAATATTTATATTCAGATAAATCGGGTCACAAAATATATTTGAGACTATTTCCCAAAAATAGCTGTCTTCGAATTTGTAAAAAAATATATAGTTCAATACATATTCCGTGAAATAAAAATGCGTTTGCCAGAATGACTTGGATTGGGGCTGCCACGGACTAGAAAGCAAAGATGTACAAGAACAAAGTTTGTAGAAAGAAGAAAGTCGGTGATGGAAAACAACACAACCTATTAAGAAGAAAGAGAAAATTGTCAGATCTTGGTTAAAGCTTTGTTAGAGTAAGCAGATGAAGACAAAATAATGTAATCGGTATCAACTTACTATGATGGTGTCCCATGCCTTGTCATTTTCTCGCTGATGTCGTTTTTGAACCATTCTTCGATGTAGCTCCTCATGGGTGCCACATTGATTTCATGCCGGATTTTTATATTGAATAATTCACTTTCCAAGTCCCTTAGATCAATAGACAAGTTGTGCAATGCTTGTTGAATACCTTGGCTTTTAATCGCATAACCGACTAGCCAGGTTTTCACGTCATCTTCACCATATTCAAGAATGCCATAGAAATTTTCAAATGACAATGTTTTATAGATATGAAATTGATCATCAAATGCTTGCTTGGTTAAAAACAACGAGTTGAATATCAATTTCGGGTCTTGAACTTCATCGGCGCTGGTAGCTAGATCTATCTCAGTTAGCCTCTTGAATAGTTTGTCTCTTCTAGATATGGCCTGGCTACATTCTTGAACGATACTAGTCAGGTTCTTTACCTTTTCTTTCCAGCATGCGTTTAGCTGGTCTATTCGATCCAGGGAAGGGATATCCTCCTGTCTTCTTTTGAATTCCGTCATACCGGTAACTTTAATACCAAATGGAAAAACTGCATCGAGGTAGAAACCTTGCTCGTTCGTGAGATTTGCTTGCAGATACTCATGAAAAACATGCACTCTTGTTCCAAAAGAGACCATATTCTTTGACATCTCCCAAGCTTCTATTATTAATTCCATTCTTCTGTTTATATTCTTTTCCACATAGCCTCGGGCCGATGTGAGAAGGATTGCTGATGCTTTTAACTTTGGCTCAGGTGCAGTGGGCCTGACCATTGCCAAAGGAGTAGAAAACCGTGGAAGAGGCATTAGAGTTGCCTCCAATTCTTTGATTCACTCCTTTAACATGATGTTTTCTGTTTCAAGGCCACTAATAGAGTTCTCTAGAGTATTTTCAGTTGCTAGATGTATCTGGGAGATCCGAGAAGGGCGCATGTTGCATAGGTTGGTCTTTGAATGAGATGTCCCTTTCTTATTCTTTACATATCTCCTTTCAATAATCAATTTTTTGGATTCGCTGTAAAAAACAACGCTCTAAAATGCAAAAGACACTTTTTCGTCCAATGTATCTATGTCAATTATTTCCATCCCAAGATTGTGAGGAGCAATGCTCTCTAGGTGGTCATCGTCAGGGAACATTTTGTCAATGTCAATTTCTAGATCCATATCTTCCAGGGAGAGATCGCGGATATCAATTTCTCCCCTCGATCCCTGCTATTCTTGGACTATTGTTTTCCATTTTTTGCTTGCGAGAAGTTTGTGACAACTTTCAATTTTTCCGGAGGGAGGGTTCTTATGTCCTCCTCCGCCTGAAGAACTGTGTGTGACTTTGTTACTTGGGTAGGCCGTTGGAGTACTGCTACGAGATGCTGTGGTCTTGGGTGTGGTAGTTGGGGATTGGGCACTTTTTTCACCCGTGCCTTTTCAGTTCGCTTGTGCGAATCATTGGTACTGGCACCGAGTTCATTCAAGATAGTGTCAGTGAAAGAACTGTTGACGTGGTTCCTGACCATGAAATCCTCGACTTTCCAAGGCAGAGAGATGAATTGACTTTTTTTTTCATGGAAAAGATGCAACCAATAGATGTACTCCCTTGCTATTTCAGCAAACAACATTGTACCATATATGTGACATGGAAGGAAGGAATGATTTTGTTTACACCCAAAAATCCTTATAACATTATATTTCTCCATTTCTTCTACTGTTCCCTTCCTATCCAGGAAGATTGTCAGCTGGCCAGACAACCGGGGAAAATACTTTCCAAATATCAATGCTTTAAAAACCGAAACAAAATCATTAAAGACTTTATAAAAATGTTGGCAAGCATCGTGTCTCCATAATATCTGGCACGAGAATGTTACTCGGCCAAATTCAAAGTCCAACTTCTTACACATAGATAGTCCAGGAAATGGTAGCAATTCGCTAGGACGAAAATTAAATAAGATGACATAAAGGATTTCTTCTGCTTTCTGCATTGCAATAACTGGGAAGATATTTCAATAGAAATCGACTTATCGCAATGGAAGATGACTTTTTCCTTGGTCGTAAAATATAAAATATACAGAATTATCTGAGAGATGCCGACTGCACTTTCTTATCTCGTTATCCTCGTGAATGGCCATGCAATTTTTCGAAAAGGTATTTAAATGCACTAACCTGTAATATGGCTATGTCTTGGGGAGCGTGCGCTGGGTCCTATAAGAACTTCGACAAGAGGTCCAATTCAATACCATGCTTCTTTAAGAATTGTCTGTAATTCTCGCCCTTGAAAGTAGGCATTGGTTCGAGAAGTGTTAACATCTTTCAAAATACTTTAGGCGATAGGGAGACTTGGGAGTGGTTGCCCATCTGGATAATCCGCTGGTTCAGAATATAGTTCTCAGCGCAACACGTGCCCAAGTCCTTGAAGTAAAAAAAATCAGGGACACAATTTGCCGCTGCAATATTAGCTGTCGACATAACTTTCTTCTGGGCAGAAGTGGACGAGTAGTAGTCATAAGCTATGGACCACTAAAAACTCTGGTCCTCGCGCCTGAAAATATTCAGCGTATCTCCACAGAATGTTGTCGAGCTGCAACAATAGGTGATGAGAATGTTCCTTTGCTTCCTCATTGTATTTAAAATGGATGCTGCAACATCATAATATAATCTTCGGTAAATCTTGGTTCAAGGTGTTTTAATGGGAGATGTCCTCGACATCTTCGCCTTTTAATACGAATCTTTTCAAAGCTAATAAAAACGTAATCAATTTGCACTGGGAAAGTGTGCGAAGATGGAAAGAAAATCGAGAAAGTATGGAAAAGTGGGGAAAGCATTGCCACCTATGTAATATACTTGGATCTTGACAAAATCAGGTTTAAGTTAGAAGATAATTTTTTATATTTACTTAAACATTTTTCATATTATTTTATTTTATTAGTGTTCTTTGTGGCACAAATGGAAACTATGTTCAAATTGGAAAGATGGAGCAACATTTTCATATACAAGAATATTCTCAAATATGCGAACCTGTAATATATGCACAATACTAAAGAGGGGCATCATGTCAACACCTTTGTAGATGACAATGGGCCAACACAATATTGCATTCTTGCTATGATGATGCCTTTAAAAAAACTAAAATAACCAACATTTTTTTGCGAATTCATGATTGAAAGAAAGAAACTAATCAGATTTCATAATATTCTCCCATTAATGCATTTTAATGGGAGATGTCCTCGAGCTTTCCGCTTATTAATGCCAATATTTTCGAACATCTGTGGTGTGCTGTCACTAGTAAAATCATAGTTAATTTTCATTGGGAAGGGGCGAAGGTGGCGAGGATGGTGGGGAGTGAAAGATTCTTTGGTACTTTGGTAAAAGCAGTCGGTCAGACTCGTGATGTGAATATATAGATGGATATAGAATTTCTGAGTCCGCAACCCCGGGAACCCGCGAGCATAGACATGAGGCTATGTATAGAAGAAGAAAGGGATAATAGAGGGGAAGAAGAAAAGGGGAAAAGCGACAAGTATAGAAGAGAAAAACAAAGGGATTAAAGAACTTTATGCATCACAGAACAACACTTGGTCTTAAGTATGGAAATCCGGGGTAATCAGACGAAGTTATCATAGGCACAATGAGGCTTGCGAGTTCGAGGAGTCCGGGGTCAAATTGTAGATAACCGAAGTTTTGGGTGCAAGATGTATATCCGAACACGGGGCATGGTAGTTCGATAATGCATTGGCGGAACCCGCGGCCATAAAATTTAGTAAGTGTGGAAACGAACTGGAAATATATGACTTGGCAGACTTATATACAAGCATTCAGATGGAGTCATCGTAGGTAGACTGAGGTCTGGGGGTTCAAATCCGGGGTCGAATTGTAGATCACCGAAGTTTCGAATGCAAGATGTATACCGCAAACACGGGGCATGAGAGTTCGATGGCGCCTACGCAGGAACCCGTGGCCATAAAATTTGCCAACTATGAAAACAAACGATGCTTAGTCAGACTCATGATGTAAAGATATAGATGGACATGGATTCTGTCACTCCGCCATCCCGGGAACCCGCGAGCATAGACATGGGACCAAGTATAGAATAAAAAACAGATAATAGAGGGGAAGAAGAAAATGAAGAACGGATAAGTATAAAAGAGGAAAAAGAAAGGGAGGAAAGAACTGTATGCCTCATAGAACAACAATTAGTGCGATAATTATTAAGCGATAGAAACACATCAACTGTGGGAAAAGAATATAGCTGGACAAATTGGACAATGTATGTAGATTGAAGTTTTTTGTAACCATACCTCTTATTCTCAGGCATACGCATTGTATTTGCTACGACACATTGCACTCCAAATTTTTCAGATGTGGTACATAAGGCTCCATCCTTGTGTCCAATAACTATGTTCTTGTTTCAATGTAGCAATACAGAGAATACAATGGACATGAAAGCAAGTTGCTACGTAGGAACACATGAAAAAAAAGATGGAGTACAAATTTATTTATTTCAAGATAGTAGCACAAAAAAGAGAATTGACATGAAAATAAGTTAATGTACAGGAAGATATGGAGTATCCAAGGAGAAAAAAAACAGAGCTGCAAACCAGTGCAACAAATACAGACAGAGTAAACAAAAAACTATTGGATATGGAACACGGGTAGAAATATGCAGCTTTGCATGGATTCTTCTACATTTCTAGTTGAGAGTTCTTTGCTGTGTCCAGTTTTCCCGTTTGTTTCTATGAAAAAAAGTACAAAACAAAATGGACATGAAAATAAGTTGACATGTAAATAAAAAAGCAAGGAATATGTATATAGAGTAAATAGAATAGAAATATAGTATAAAATAGATGTGACACGGTGCGCGGGTTGGCGGACTCACGGGTTCACATTTATAGACATGCTTATGTATCACGAGTCCGACCGACCACAACATGAGATTTAGTAATCTATAGAATATTATAACATTTTACCAAGATTTATAGTAATTTATATAATGCTATAATTTATTAGGAGTCCGACCGACCGCTTTCTCATTCCATGCTTGTGTACAAATATAGTAAATTATATTAGTGAATAATTTTTGAAATTAAATTTTTTTCTCCACTTTCCAAACAAATGAAATAGCTAATTTTTTAAAACTAAATTGGACAACTTGGACAACGTATGCAGATTAGAGTTTTTTGTAACCATACCTCTTAGTCTCAGGCATACACATTGTATTTGCTGTGACACATTGGACTCCAGTTTTTTCAGATCTGGCACATAAGGCTCCATCCTTGTGCCCAATTACCATGTTCTTGTTTCAATGTAGCAATACAAAGAATACAATGGACATGAAAACAAGCTGCTACGTAGGAACACATGAAAAAAAAGATGGAGTTCAAATTTATTTATTTCAAGATAGTAGCATAGAAAAACAGAATTGACACGAAGACAAGTCAATGTACAGGAAGATATGGACTATCCAAGTAGAAAAAAAACAGAGCTGCAAACAAGTGCAACGAATATAGACAGAGTAAATGAAAAACTATTGGATATGGAACACGGGTAGAAATATGCACCTTTTCATGGATTCTTCTACATTTTTGGTTAAGAGTTCTTTGCCATGTCTACTTTTCCTATTTGTTTCTATGAAAAAAATTACAAAAAAAAATGCACATGAACATAAGTTGACATGTAAAGAAAAAAACAAGTAATATGTACATAGACTAAATAAAATAAAATAAAAGGAATAGAGTAACAGATAGTGTTGGAAGAATGTACCTTTTTTTTTCTTTTTTGGTCCATCCATGATTGTGTATACATAATTTTTTTTTTGTAAAAATATTCTATGTCCAAAATCAATTACAAAGCAGGGAAAACTAAGAAGTTGGATATCTTGATTTTCTGCAATAAGATACACATATATGCTTTGAAGCATAGAAATATGATTTTGCAATATGTTTGATGTATATTTCATAATTCAAGTGCAATACCAATTGTATGGTGATCAGACCAGTATGTGTACAAAGCAGGGAAAACTAAGAAGTTGGATAATCTGGTTTTCCGTAACAAGCTAGACATATATGCTTTGAAACATAGAAATATGATTTTGCAATATGTTTGATGTTTATCTCATAATTCAAGTGCAATACCAATTGTATCATGATCAGACCAGTATGTGTCTAAGATAAAGATGCTGTATTGAGAAATGGGCACATTTGACCATACATGGTCAATAAATGCATTTTGTACATGGCTTGTGTTGTTCAAAAGAAAGCGGAGACTGTATTTGCACATGTGGTTTTCCAATTCTTTTGTTTTGGCATTATTTTGTAGCATGTCAATATTGAAGTCTCCTACAACGACAATGGTTTCGTTCAGATGC
Organism: Picea engelmannii; assembly: GCA_009831015.1. Lineage (NCBI taxonomy): Eukaryota > Viridiplantae > Streptophyta > Pinopsida > Pinales > Pinaceae > Picea > Picea engelmannii. The sequence continues at coordinate 152,512 of ML785386.1, forward strand.
AAATGGTCTAATGCATTGGAAAGAACATTTATTATGTTGGAGAATGTTGCATGGGGAGCAACATACAGATTCCGTATTGCAATTTCTGATCCATGTAAAAATAGTTTTGCAAGCACCATCTTAACATTGTTTTCCTCGAAATGTATATGCTCCAAAATTGTTACATGTTTTTTCACCAATATCATCACCCCATGTGTAATGTAACTTGGTATGCAATTGTGATTTGGAAATTGTTTGTTTTGCATGCATAATGCCATGTATGTTTCCTGTAGGCACAAAATATCGGATTGCATTGTGTCATAGTCATTGAGTATATCATCCATGTGTGCATGTAATCTATGCGTGTTAAGCGAGAGAATTGATACAAACGAGTTTGTTTGCATGGATTGGTAATCATATTGCAGATGCCACTTTGCGGTAGTCCTGAGCCGTTGCATTTCAATATCAACTTTATGTTTGACTTTGAAGTTATCTTTTGTAAGAGGACTTAGTAAATACAAGGAGTCTATACTTCTGACACGAGACAATGCTGTGTACACAAGTCCATGTATTCGGATTCCAGTAGGCTGAAATGCAACACTATCAAGTGTTAGTCCTTGTAATCTGTGGACTGTACGTGCACATGCAAGTTTAATTGGAAATTGTTTTCGAATCTTCAGTTGACCTATATTTGCTTATGTCGATAGTGGCTTTGATATTCGCAAGATAGGTATCCAATCGCTTGCAGTGTTTGAATCATATAGATAAGCCAATTTTTTTGCTTGTTGCTTGCCTATATGCGATTCATGGAACTTAATCCAGAGGACATCAAGTTTTTCTGTTTTGGTATAGCCTTTGAGTATTCCATCTGCACCATTGACCAAGCCATCCCGTGAATCATAGTTGCAGGCATATATTTCAACCAGCATGTCTAATTTCAGGATAAGTTGCAAAGATAAAGTGGTTATATGTTCATGACGTGACACATTTCCATGGTTGTCTTCTTCTACGTCAATTGAATTGATGATGATATCATTGCCAGGCATGAATGATAACATGTACATGTTATGCATTGCAACATCCCTATTTCTGTAGAACATATAAGGGAAGGTTGGGTCTGTTGGTGTGGGTCGCAATCACCTCGAATTGATATATGTTAAGTCATCATCTATTTGGCTGTTTTTCCACATTCTATTCAGAATTGTAATAAACGTTTCATCTTTTTGGCACATTGTAGTATGCAATTCAAAGCATTTAATATTGTCTCTCCAGAAGTCATGCGTCATTGTTTTCATGTTAACAGTGGGTTGTTCAAATATCAAAGAATCTTGGATGGGCTGTGCCTGGTAAAGATCTCCACAAAATATCATGTCAATGTTTCCAAAGTATCTCGTGTGCACATGTTTTATGCTTCGTAGTCAGTTGTTAATGGAATACAAGAAGCAACTTCCAATCAAAGATGCCTCAGCTATAAAGACAAGTTGCAGTTCGTCATAAATCTTAGACAAGGTATCTAACATTTCCTTGCTGAGTGGAAGAAACTGTGACTTGTTAAAAGACATCAAAAATGCAGTGTGGACTGTTGTTCCACCTGCATTATATGCATCCTTTCCTGTGTATGCAACTATTAGGCCCTTTGGTTTCATAGGATTAGAGGAATTGTTTGAATCATAGAATAAGCATTTGGAATAGTGCGTTTGCTGTGAATGTCTTGCCTGTTCCTACTCCACCTGTAAGGAACAAGTGCACATGAGTGTGCATGCTCAAGCGTTTTTTAAGCGCAATGTCCTTAAGAATTGTTTGCTATTCTCGATTCAACAGATGCCTGATTCTATGGTATTCATTATTTTCAATAAGGAAAATATGTTTTGTGACTTGAAAGCCAAGATTGATACGTTTTTCAAATATGCCTGCCCGAGGACGAGGAAAATCTGCTTGCAAGTCATATGACTCGCAGGGAGTTCTGGTTGTTTTTCAGTTTTTGAATGTCTCATCAAGATTGTCAGGGTTTTCTAGTTTATTAACTGCATTTTCTAGATCACCCCATGTTGGATTAACATTGTAAGTAAATTTAGATTCATTAGTTTGCACTATAGTCTCAGAGGAAACATACACAACCTCCCATGTAGGGAAGTTATGTTTTAATGTGTTTTCGTTTTCATTGAAGGAAACGTATAACGATAGTTTTTCTCTACAATAGTTTTCATAGTCAATATGTTTGTTGTATTTGACAAATCGTATCACAAAGAGTTTTTTTCTTTTTGATATGGGCGCACCATTTTTTTTGTAATGTGATATGAATTCTGCTAAGCAGATATGCTTAATAGGAGATGGACGCTGGAGGTAATAATCAATAATAGAGCGACATAACACGTCCTCTGAATTGTCAGGTTCTTGTTCTAGCAAAGACGGTGGTTTAAGCACAACTGTGCTTTTCTCAAGTGGATATGTGTTTATGAAGGAACATTTTCTTGAACTACAATTGATGGGCATGGAAAGTGCAATGTGGACTGCTTTTTGAGCATACATTTGTTGAAGATTAAGTAATGTATTACCAAGCGTATGTATCATTTGTATATCATCAATATGACTTATTTCATGTTCTTTGCATATTCTTTTGAATGCACTTGTCATTGATTTGTCAACCTTTGTCATATACGAGGTACAATATGATGCTGCAACATATGCATTGAGGATGTACTGCACATATGTATTTGCATTCCACATAACTGACATGTCCTTGGAGAAACAATTGTTCCAGATATGGGAAAATTTCTGTTTAAGGAAAACTGTTGGTTGTTTAAGCGTACATTGTATGGCTTGGATGTACTCATCTTATGTTAGATTTAGCTCTGTCAAGAAGTCAACGAAGGTCATCAACTCATCAAACTCTCGTTGTTCTAGAAATGCGAACAAAGATTTAGATTTATCAATGACAACATTGTCTTCTAAACTAAGTGGCTCTATGATTCTAGTTTTTCTCATTGGCGGCATGGGGAAGTTGTATATGCAATGTGAGTTTTTTCATTTTTTACAACTTTTTGTATGATAATGTCTATGAATTTTGGCAAGTTCTGGATCCAAATGATCTGTGTTGCAAGTTATGTATTTATCCACAAACTGCTCAATCTGTGAATTGTTGTTAGCTCCATAGATCGATGCACCCTCTATCCACAACAACACATGGTCATGCTCATTCCCCCTATTTTGGAATCCAGTCACAAAAAAGTAGTCCGATATTTTTCCGAAAAATGTTTCATCATGGCATATCAATTGTCTCTAAGTATTTATTCTATGTCTATAGTAGAGAGTACATGTCACTGGGTCTTTTCTTATGAGGTAGTCAATGTCATTATTTTCTAGTGTATTGGTTTGTTTTTTACGTTTCCTGTTCCTATGCAAGTCAGATACCGCCAAGCACCAATGGATCCCAACAATGCTCTGCACTTGTAAACGTGATGAAAAATGTTGGCGGTCCCAATTGTCAGATCATTGCAAAAATAGTTTTTTTGTTTTGTTGCAAATAGTCAGGAGAGATGCAAATGTTTTTGAAATCTATATATCCAATATCAGATTTTAGGATTTTTTCTAGGTTTACTTTGTACTTGACATCCTTGGCCAACAACTTTCTTCCTTGTAACTGGCCTTTTCTTATTCTCACCCACATGCAAGACAACACCTGCTCTATTATTATGCACATTGTTTTGAAAAACAAATTTGTTATGTGACAGGAGAAGTCACTGCTTGAATGTAGCAACTCCCATCAAACTATTTTATGGTAACTAAATCGTTCTGTAATGTCACTTGGATGTGGATCTCCATAGAACAGTGTTGGGAAGTTCATCTCCTAAGCAAATTTGTCCTTGAATATTCCAAGTGGACGTTGCCCCTCAGCAGGTGCAATTTTGACAATCTTGTCTTGCAAGTCACAAATGCACCGTGAATTAGTGAATCCATGTACCAATGTCTTAGCAAGTGTTTCATTCTCCGATTCATCACTTGTATAAACTTCACTAGCAGTTTCGAGAGTCTACGCAAAGCTGTCATCCTCTTCTCCAAGAACACTGTTCCAGTTCTCATTTATACAAATGTTCTGTGCTTTGTACAGGGCCCTGAAACATAATTCTTTTAATGCTTTCATGACAACATGCACACGCACTTTACCTGTCTGATATGCATTTTTGTATTGCAAGCATATTTTGAGAGCCACATCAATTGTCATTGTATTGCTAATGAATTGTGGCAAGACTTTTTGCACAACATCTAGTTGGACAAGAACATTAATATTTGATCCTGTTAAGCCCCTTTGGGTTCGTTTATAGCCCTAGGGTCTGATTTGTGCAAATGAAATTCGTAGAGAAACAAGTCTTTCTTAAAGTTCTGTAAGTGCACTTACATCTGGTAGTGGTGTATTACATCTTAATTGGTAAGGGGTTCCAAACTATGGTAGTTTTCTATTTTCAAGTGACCGTTTGCATGGAAGACAATTTTTTCCACTGGAAAATGTTTTTATTGATTAAGGTTGGTTGTCATTGATGTCAACCCTTGAAGAAAGCCCCGTAGCACAAAGATTTGGGTAATGGACCCAATATTTTTTGATGTAAATATGACTCATTATTGTTTTGTCATGGTTGATAAGAAGTAAATATGGATAGACTCCAAAGTGGTCCCCTTATGGTGAAAGCCCTCATGGGAAGACGCTTTGCGCAGTAAGAGAACCCATGCTTAATTGTGGAATAATGAGATAAAGGACAATGTATTTGTCAGGGAAAATATCATAGATGGATAGTGCTTTTCATGCCATTTCCGGTGGTATGTAGAACTTCACATAACTCCTCACGGTTAGAGAGTTATGACCATGTGAAGTTGGACAACCCAGGTTTGGGTGATGGACCCAAGTTTGTTTGATGGATAACTGTATGATTTTTG
>ML785386.1:191229-208878 GCA_009831015.1 Picea engelmannii
TATTCCACGCGCCCTGTAATATTATATATGTTCTTAATGATGGAACTCTACACATCCTCATTCACAGGTTCATTATACCCGTCGCCCTCATTTGGACGCAATGATGCAATGATACACAAGGTATCTTTTTCAAAGGACATTTGTTGTTTCTTCAGATTCAAGACTACATTGTTTTAAAAGGACCAATCAATACCAATTAGAGTGGGGTAGGAATCTGAGTCATCCATGATCTCAATCACCTCAAAAGATGCTCTATTTTTCACCCCTTCATTGTTCACCTCCACTTGCTCCATCCGATTGATGGGATAGATTCAATATTGGTTAGCCAACTTGATTTGGATGGGATACCACACCAATTTTGGCTTACCCATCAACTCCCAATATTTCTTCAGTACAATTTTCACATCGAACCCCATGTACAACATGGCACCATCCATCTCATAGCTTCTGATTTCAGCTGTCATCTTGAACTCTCTTCCTGTGCGCTTTTGTTTGCTCACCTAGCACACATCCCATTTTGGTAGTGGTGCATAAATAACTATAGTGTTTCCTTCTTCCCCCATACATATTGTCAATATATGGGTTAACTTCTTTGCAACCTCATGATCACTTAACATTTTAAGACAACAATGGAATAAATTACTTGGTCCTTTGATTCCTCCTCACGAAAAGTGTTGCATTGTGTTTCTTCTCGCGTCGCGTGTTGCAACTCTTCATGCATGATTTATTACTCTAGTTCCTTTTGTTCATCCCACTGCACCTCTTCATGTCTCTAGGATTCTTCAAATAAGCGAGTCTGTGTCCCACACTATATCTCCTCTTATACACAATCTTCCTTCGATGTTTTTGTGTGGTGCGCTGTAATTATTCGTGCACACACGCTTCCTCTAGTGATATTTGCGTGGTGCATTGTACCTCTTCATGCACACAAGCTTCCTCCAATGATCTTTGTGTCATGTGTTGTAACTCTTTGCATGCTCTTTCCTCCTTTAGAGCCCTTTGTGCATCGCCCAAGAATTGCTTTTGCTGCATGGAGTTGAAATTTGGAGCCGCCTGTGTCTCTTTTCTAATCTTCCCTTCAATTTTCTGGCCCACAATTTCTCCACGTTCTAATTCCATTCTCATCCAAATGCCTCCTCAGGTTACCACCCAGACATCAACTTCTTCTTTTGGCTTTTGATATTCGTGTGGGTCCGTAGTCACCATATTGCAATGTGCCTTCTTTTCTTCCCACTTTGCCAACAATTCTGGGAAATATTACGTGAAATGCTATGTACTGTGGCAATACCCATGGAGAGCACGTAGTTTGGTACAAAATCGCGACATGTGGCCCACTTCACCACAATTAAAGAAGACATGTAGTCTTCCTCCACCACCACTGTATGCTCTTCCTCTTCCTCGTCCATATCCTCCTCTCAAACATCCTTTATATCCTCCTCTATCAGTGCCACTGCAGTTGCCACCCTTTTGTTCCTCCTAGACCCGAAAGGCATTTGTAGTGTGATTCTGCATCAACTGAAGTGATAGGAAATTATTCACATCACGCCCCATGGACTTGCAGAACGCGCAAAATAGAGTATGCGTAGTCTTATGATATTTCTATAGTGTTGGGAAATGGGGAGGTATATGTCCCTATTGTTTGCAAATCTGGCACCACTCAGTCTGAGGTCTTGCTGGAAATGGATTCGGTGTGCCCGTCTCCATGTAGCTTCCCATCATAGGACATTTTTTCCTATGGTGACCTTCTATGTGGCACATAGTACACCACACATGCTCACGCACCACCTTAGCCTTAACCATATCTTTTAATTGCACGGTGATATTTGCGAGCTGAGATTGCACCTGTGCCAACCTTGTTGATGTCTCACCACCTCCCAGCATAACTTCTAGGCACATCTCAATTTCCAAATACACTTCTAGAGTCGTCACCTTCTGTTGGGTGAGTGGGATGCGAATGTGGGATATAATTTATACAATAAACAACTCCTTATGGTAGATGTCTTGGATCTAAAATGTCAGTCTGTCCAACAATATTTTGAACCACTGGTCATAATCCTGTACGGTTTCTCCAACCTACTTCTTGATCTCTTTGATCTCAACGATACATTCTGACTCTAACTTGGGATTTTGAAACTCCCTAAGTAGATCTCTCTTAATCTCTGATAGGGACCTAGCTTGTCTGGCTGGCGTAGTCACCTTGTACTTCATGTACCACGCCGGAGCTTTGTCTCTTAAGGTGGTTTCTAGTTTCACTCTCTTATATGCTTCATCCATTACTCTCTTCACAGAACATATATATTCACACGTAAACCAATGTTGTTTTGCATCATCTCTTCCTGTCCCATGGAACACATGTAGCCTCAAAGTTGTGTCTTGGTTCGCCATACTCGATCTAGTACTATGTCCTCCCGACTGACCACTAGCTATTAGTGATATTGGTACTGATACCAATACTCTTCCTCGCAAGGTATTGTTGACTTCAACCTCTTCTTCACTTGTATCTTCTCCTTCCATTTCTTCTACTCTTTCTTCTTCTATTCCTATCTCCTCACTTTCTTTCTTTATTCTTGATTAAAAATGCACAAGGGGAATGGTTCAAATAGGGGTTTCTTCCATCTTCTCTCATTATCTTCAGTGAGGAATCATAAAGATATTCTTACCTGTATCCATGTAGTTCCATTCACGAGTGCTAAAGCCTCTTCCCTTCTCCGAGGGGTCCATCACCATATTTTAACTTGTCAATGCTGCTACTCTGCACCTCATCTTCCTATGATGTGACTACATATCTTAACAACCAAGGGGATATGAATTCATATTCTTCAACCCTACTCCCACTACTCCTGGTATCCTCACTTGATACCCTACTCCTAACGTTGCGTATCTTTGACGACCTCTCTCCTTCTGCACTTCTCTATGAAAACAAATTGTCTCTTGCACATCCTCTTGGTACAATCTCATATCTCTTCATTATGGGTCTGAATCCTCATCCTTCACCCCTTTCTATCTCTTCTCTGCTCCTCTTTTTGACTTTTCTCCTTAGCTCAAATCTTCTTGCGTATCTCTCGGATATATTTCTCTTCTTCTATTCTGGATTCATTCTCTTCTCACCTCATCTCATCATCTCCTAGATGCCTTCTCTCCCTCTCTCCCTCTCTCTCTTCCTTCACCCTTCTTCCACCCCCCCTCCGTGTGAGGGGGTTTACTCAACCATCCTATTGGGATCCATGCACATCATCCCCTTCTCCAAAAACAACATCTTGATCCACATGGTAATATCTTCCAACAATCTCTTTCTAGGGTCGTCAACACACTTTCTTTCAGCTTCGCTGAAAGACTCAATGTATTCAATGGTGAACTCAACGATGTATCTATCCTTCACCTACTTGAACCATAAGTCGACTGCTTAGGCCCACTTATTTTCCATAGACTCCAGTCTATTGACCGTATTCTAGTCCCACACCAATGGTTCTTGGGTTCCCAAGGTAGTGTTAATCATTGTTTTCCTCTTTATCCACTCATACAATAAACAAAGAAACTTAGCAAAGAAAATTTCATGCAAATCTGTCTAGATATACATTTGTTTCCATCTTTCGACATTGGTCACCATGTTCTTGGTATCTTGTTGTGCGAACTCATCCTCCTCAGATAACCAATGTTTTATTTCCTCCCAAGAAGGTTTCCCCCTCATTCTTTCCCTTCATCATTTAGTACAAAACCTTCATGTCCTGACAACGAAACCATTTTTTGGATGTCATCTACTCACTAGGGGGCTAAAGACCCAGGGTTTGTCAATATTTACCAACAAAACCCCAAGGTGTCGACATATTCAATCTTTGGTTGAGGACTAAAGAAGGTCTCACCTGATATTCCATGAGAATCACAAATACCATTAGTCTTGTGTCATATGTGAAGGGACAACACATACAAGAAACCCATTCATTCATTCATAATGGAGTGATATATTACCATACATAAGAAAGTAAACATACACATATTCAAACCATAACACATAAGAATGAAGAGAGGAATAACTTCATATTTCATTCATTAAATTCAAACTCATTCATATACAAAGTCATAACAAAGATGTGCCATGAAATCTAGTCTCTCTTTTTTCATTCATATACAATGCTAGCTCTATTATAAACTCATGCAAAACGATTACAAAACTTGAATTGGAGCTCTTTCTCTGTTCCAACTCTCACACTTCTACAAATTACTCAACTACTCTACTCCACTCTCTTGAGTAAACAAAATTCCCACATGTTTTTCGTGTCCGCATGCATCCCCCATATATTTCTTAGAGGGTGAAAATCCTAACTAACTTGCCAGCTCATCCATGCCCTTGCCCATGATCATTCGAGTTGTTATAAAAATCAATTACAAATATTCCCGAGGATACACTCAAATTCGGTTTGCATGTAGTCTCTTCTTGATTCCTTGCATGCAATACAAAATTGGGTTGACAAGTGAAATATTCCTTTGGCTGGCGCATATGCTTCTCCTTCCCAACGCCACACAATATATCTTCATGGACACACACACAATGTTTATTTTTGGTGTGCACACAACTTCTTACAAACCTTGGGTGCCAAGACGACCACTCATCTTACATCACATTGACTTACATGTGTTGTCATTCGCCTCACCACATAACCACTATGATTACTTGCTACCCACTTTCTCCATTGAAGGTGCAATGAATTGTCTCATGGCAGTGTATATGGTTTGTGTAGATATTCTCTTCATTGCATATGAATTTGATAGTAAACAAATATACAAGAATAAATATTTTGGAATTATTGCATTGATATGCTTGTTTATTCTTAGTGTCTTGTTGTTTTTGGCTTGTATTTAGTGTATTCAGAGTGTCTTTGTTGTTTTGTCCTTGTTATTTGATTGTGGGTTGTTGATTTCCTTCCGCTCGCTATTCCCAAATGATTTCTTGGATTTCAAGTAACTCTTTCTCTGTTGTATTTAGGTTTGATATATTTAAATCTATATGTTTTCTCTTTCATCTGTATCAATCCACTCATTCCCTTCTCCCCCAACACTTTCCCCACATGTCCTTCAAAATCCAATGGTATGTGATAGTATTTGAATCATACACAAGTCACATTGTGGTCTAGATGCTAATCTGTACGAAGTGTCACCCCATAGTACTAGGTCCAGAAACAAATGGAAATGCATCTACAAGTATAAAATGCATACCATGCACATCCAAATGTTTTCGAGCTACACCATTGTAGGCACTGCTTTGAGAATGGATTTTTAAAATTTGCATAATATAATCAAATAATCATTATGAGTTTTTTTTTAAATGTCAAATTTAATGTGTCTTATTTCCTTTGCAATATATTATACTTTTTATATACCACTTTCCCTTAATGTACTCAATCTTGGGGTCATGTTTTCACCATGTTCTCATTTTTTAGAGCACACTTGTTTCCAAGTTTCATGCAGCTTAGTCAAGATTAGTTACATCAGTGTCATTGATCATGCCTTGGTGATAAATCCCATGGTTACGCTGTAAGGCATAGCTTTGCTAAAATCCCTATTTCTAATGGGACCTTTTAACTGCCCTTTATTATCAGGTTTCCTTGGGTCAACAATGCGTGCATGTTGGCCCATCCATCCCACACCACAATGACTTACATGTGCCGCCATTCACCTTGCCACATAACTGTTGTGATTACTTGTCATCCACCTACTCCAATGAAGACACACCAACAAATAACCTGATGGCTATGGAGATGGTTGATGTAGATATTTTTTCATTGCATGCAACTTTTGTAAACAAAGAGACAAAAATAACTAGCATACCCCTGATCCAAGTATAAGGGAACATTGAAGGAAACTGGGGTAGAAATTTTTTGAATGCATTATAGTGGAACACGGTCCTTGAAAATTAATACGTAAGAGAATATTTTCATTCTTGTTATTATGTTTTCACACAATTATGATTTTATTTTTTCATATTTTGCACATGAATATGATTTTGTTTTTTCATATTTCCATAAGCTCACGATTCTGGTGTCACATTAATCCTTTTGTATTTTAAACCAAATTGGAGATGATGGAACAACATAGAAATAAACCTTCAGTTTCAATATGTACCAATCCTCTATTGTTGAGAAAAACCCATGGGCATAAAAAGATTGAATTGGAAGGTCTTGATTTGACAAAGATTTATTTTTTTCAAAAAGCTTTTAAATTAGTTTCTTTGAGTAAAATGATGCTCTAACACAACTTTTATTATGAATACCAGATCTAACTTGATCCATTGACATAAAGTTTCCTTTCTTCTATTATAAATGCCAGGCCTAACTTGATCCATTGGGTGTTTGCCTGAGTTCTTTGAGGTATTTTTTTTTCTACCAAAAAAATTATTTTTTAAGTACTCTATAACAAGGAATTAACAAGTGAGACATTGAATAAACATTTCATTCCATGTGGAGAAACAACCCATGTTCATATCGTAGATAATATTTTGGCTGGTTTTCCAACATATTAACTTGTTATAGTTCTGAGCATTTTGTATGGCATTATATTCATATTTGTGCAAATTGATAGAGGAAAGTCAAAACATTTGTCATGAGTACAAATAACTCATTTAGTGGGTCAAAATATTTAGGTTTATAACCACTAAGAATATCATGCCACAACCAATATGCAGAATAAAATGAAATTGAAAGCCATTTTTGATCGAGTACAAATTAATCTTATATACAAAAAGATTTGCGCCATTAATAACACTAATTGAGATTTATGTTTGGTGAAAGATGTTTATGCCAACTTAGCCAATCTTCTCGTATAAATCTCATTGTGTTTCTTTCATGGATATGAATCATGTATGCGATGCGCAATTCAAAGAACAATTGAATAGTTGACCTTATGAGAGAAAGCAAGAGGTTGAAATGAGTTCAAGTAAGACTTCAAAGGATAAATAAAAACATATATAAATACTACATTGAACAAACATGAATTGGATTTGTGATTTGTAGAAATATGCAATTGAACAATTGAAAGAAAAAAGTATAGATTCAATACCTAAATATTATGTACTAGTTATGGTTAGGGATGTAAGCCATGACTATGGGAAGATAGAGACAACTTTTTTCTACCTAGATTTACAAAAAACGAAAAAACAAAACAAAGGTTTAATTTATCTTGAATTGTGCCAAGATTTCCTTGGATATGGAATGCATAATTTATCCAGGATACTAAATATAGAACATATAATACATGTTTGCATTGGGAAAAACAATAATTTAAAAAGAATGCACCTTAGTAAGCAACTCATATTTTCGGGCTTTTTAAAATAAGTGATACAAGCTAGGTAGATCATAGATTCATACATTCTCCAAATACCTCAAAATTAGAAAGGCCACACCAAAATCATTTAAATCCTATGAAATAAAGATGAATAGTATACATTATTGTTTGGAGTTGCGAGATAATAAGTTTGAAATATAATAAATAAGACATTTACCACTGTAAGGCAAGAAAGGAGCAGAATATATCCAATTGACCAATGTTGCTCCGAAGCAATGATCAAAATTGATCTCTTTTTATCTTTTCCAAGGGGTTCAAACTTATTTTAGAAGGGTGATTAAAAAAACAAACTAAAAAAATATAAAATTTTGAAATCTCGTCATTTATTAAGAACAACAAATATCATAAAATGTTAAAGAGAGGTTATATTTTCAATAACTCATCAATGTCCTCACTTCCAATGCTTGTTTGGTCATTGGGCATTGGTTCATCACACAATACTTGCCTTTGACATCTAAAGACGAAAATAGTCTCTATTCCAGTTGGCTCTTATCTATTCCCTGATATGATGTACCCTTCTACGATGTTAAATCTATCACATAGATCACACATAGATAAATTTCCTATCAATGTATTGGTGTATGCACTATTTTATGTGTCACTTAATGAAAGCTTCATTAATCCCCTTGGACACCTTGTCTTTATGAATCCCCACTTGAATTCATGTGTTACGAGCATTGTTGATTCTTGTCAATATGGGAATTGACATCGCACTTAGTTTACATACTTCATGTTTTTGAATCCCACACTTGCCATAATGCCATTTACTTTGTTATCTTTTCCTCCAACCCTTTCCATAATGCCATTTCCTTTGTTATCTTTGCCTCCACTCTTCGCTCTATAAAAAACCAAAACAATTAGTCATAGGTTATAGATGTAAAATTGTAATGACATTGGGAGCTTATTAATAATATTAATTACAAATGAGTTGTTGAATTTCAATTTTGAATGTCATAGTTATTTGATTGCATTCATAATGCTATGTGTTTGCATGTTAAAATTCATGAAATGATTATATCTTTGGTATCTAATATGATTATTATTTTAGCACATTCACATGCCTCTCAACCACTTAGTATGTATCAACCACTTAGTATGTAATTCATGGCATTCCCACTAATACAATAGATAATGTAAGAAAAACACATAACTAAGAATTGAATGTAAATATCTCAATAATCCACCAATCTTGTACAAGTTTGGTCCAACTCATAATAAAGATAATGCATATTTTTTCTTTGTTTTACATAAAACACTATTACATAATTATGTTTGGGATTAAAAACTCTATTAAGTTTGGCGAAATTTTCTAACTTGTATATTCTTGATTAAGTTTAGATATGAACTTGCACAGAATGACAATGAACCTTGTCGAGATCACAAAACTTAAAATTGGGATTACAACAATGAGAATTGTGATTCTATTCATTCAATTTATAGCACCATCAAATCCTCACTCCTTTGTTTTCCAAAATGATCATTTCCCTTTTCTCGATTCTATGCATCTTTATCTATCACACTATTTCACTTTCTTCTTCTTGATTCTATGCATCTTTATCTATCACAATCTTTCATTTTCTTCTTCTTGTTTCTAGTAACATTGACATCAATGTGACAATACTTTGCAAATATTTTGAGAATTCCCCATAACTCTCTTTATCGTTGTCTCATCCCAAGCCTAAGATCAATGAGACTTATCCTTTATAGAATTAATGCTTGGAACAATAGTCTTGAAGTTCAGTGAGATTCTTAAGAAAGCTAGAGAGAAAGTAACATAATTTTTATTATCATCAAGCTTATGCATTAGGAATTAAGCATGAGAAGCATTGAAGAGAGATTGATTTCAAGTTAAAACACTGAAATCAAAAGCCATGATGAAAACAGACCTTAGACATCCTCCCATGACTTTTCAAAACTCTGTTTGAGAAAGATCGTTGTACGATTCAATGAAGGAAGCAACATTGTATACATTTTAAACCTATATACATAATAGGCCACAACCACTGTACAATAAATCCACAACCGTTTTGGACCATCATCCGCTTGGTTGCGTCTGGGGGTGCAACTATTGTCCAATAAATATGGACATGCCTGTCCATCTAAAGGTGGCGTTTGGCCGTGAAAGAAAGAAGTACACAGATGACTCTTAAGAGCGGGTTTGTTTGCATGCATTCTATATAGACGAGCAGTGAAACGTAGGGAGTCATCGACCCAACAACTACATAACCTATTATTTTTTCAAACTAAATTCTTTTAATTAATTTTTTATCTACATCAATAAATTACACATCTACATCAATTTTAGGACTTTGTAGATTCAAATCAAATTGATGTATGTGTCCAAATGAAATGAAATGATTCTCCAATGGTAGTGTGTCCCTAGAAAGTGTTCAAAGCATAGGGAATGCTCTAAGATTATGGACAATTTATATAATAATCTATTTTTAAGGTTACAACCAAGCTAGAAACTAAATGGTGTATGATACCTTCTTGTTTGTGGGACAAGGGACTGTCTCCGTGCAATGATTTGATTGCTAAAGTTTATGGAGGTGTACATGCCCTACCCCCCTCTGGATTTGAACCCGTGACCTCTAAGGGGAAAACACATGTTCTTAACCATTAGTCCCACTCAAGATGTTCTTAACCATTAGTCCCACTCAAGTTCAACCGCCAATGCTTAATGTTGCCAAAACAAATCTGTGAATGTGCACAATTTTTGTGTAGGATTACGACTTCTTCTCACTATGGTTTACCCATGTGCCAGTTTTAGCTACTATCAATTGTCCTTGAATGTGTAAAAATTACACCATAATACGGTGAAAAAGTTGAAATGTTTTATTTTTAATTTAATTCGGTATTGAGAAATTCAAAACTTAATGATAAACTCGAATACTTATGGGCTAAGCTCCAATTATTTTTATTGCTAAGATTTTGTAGAAGAAAAACACTTTAGGTGCAATGAAGCATGATATTACACGAGAAATGGTAGAGATGAGAAAGCAAGCTTTATTAGATATATATTGCATAATGGTGTTGAGATAAATAACATTAAGGAAAATATGGTTGATTTGTCCAAGGTATGTAGGGGAACCAATGGATGATGCATAACATGGTCACTTATAAACATCATCAAGCTAACCTTTTTCTCTATTCCAAATGCAATAATTTTGACCTTATAGATTGCAACCAGGTTAAAGGCACTGAGGACAACTACTGTGAGTTTATAATAGTTGATTGGGACCCTTGAATGAACATGCACATCAAGGACCTAGTTGAAATACACAAATTCAAGCGACTTGAATTTCTAGATCTTTACATAGTCCTAAGGGAAGTCACACACTTTTCACATGACCTATATTTGTAGCTTAAGGAATTGATTTCACTCACCTATAGTTGAGACAAAATGTTTGAAATTCGACATCGGACAAGGTTCATTATTTGTTCAATGTAGTGACAAGTTTGGACTTAGGCCATTGAAACCCATAATCTGCAGAATAAGAATTTGGTGAGACAAATAATTCATATACCAATAAATCCTTAAATCAATTGCCAATAAAACTTTTCAAAATTAAAAAATATATTTTTAATTTGCTTCATTGAAATTAAGTGAAGGAACAACTATATGCAAGAAGCCATTTCCACACATTGTATTGAACCAAAAACTTTTAGCCTCATAATGCAAATCACATATTTTTTTAGCCATCCCTATCCACAAATGTAAAGAAGACAAAACACTTGTGAACGCAAATGTTAGAACGCGAGATAAAAATAAGCGTGATATTGCATTAAACATCAATATGATACATGTATAAGTACAATGATGTTGACGCTTGGATTCATATTCCAAGGTGTCTCTTGGACTCCCAAAGACAGTTTGCTTCATATTCCTCCAATCAAGTAACCCTGACATATTACATTTTCATAATTTACCCCCTTAATCCGAAGGGTTGTATATGCGTCCAAGGTGAGAGATAATATCTGAAAGTGGGTAGCTAAAATACAAAAGTGTGTAGCTGCTGATGACTGAATGTTCTCTTTGAATCTGGTGGTTTTGGGATGACCACAAACTGAATGGTGATGGTGGTTTAATAAATACTAAAAACCAATATGGTGGTTTAAGAATGGCCACAAACTCTGGAACCCTGCTCTAGGCTCAATGGTTCCCAGAACTTTTCCTAAGTTAGCTAGAAGTTGAAAGATGATGTATTTTTCTAATTGGAAGTGCTCTTGAATGCTGGTTTAAAGGTGGCCATAAAATGTGATGTAGAATAATTTGAAAGTCTTCTACCAAGTGGAAGTTTAAGGTAAACCACAAATCGTTGTCTAGCAGAAGCTGGAAGTCTTCTACTAAGTGGTGATTTAAGGAAAATCACAAACCTTTGTGTGGTGGTTTAAGGAAAACCACAAACCAAATCACATTCGCTCGTCGCTGTTTGATTGATAGGGCTTCAAAATTGGAATCCTAACTATCAATCACTGATGTTGTCCCCCCTATCAGGGACAAGGTGAGAAGACCAAAATCTATCCACTGCAAGATGCGTCAATACTTGAGAGTGAATTTGTCGGTATGATTGTGGAAGATGCAAATGGAAGATTATTTATATCAGAAGGATCTATTCCTACCATTGGATGGAATAACAAAGAATCCGACGAGTACGACAAATGAAGAATGGAAGGTTCTTGATAGAAATGCACTCAGAACGATACAGTTGTGCCTAGCATCATCGATGACTTTCAATATTTCAAAAGAAAAGACAACGAAGGATCTGATGGAGGCATTGGCTAAACTATATGAAAAACCCTCAGCCTCAAATAAGGTATTTCTAATGAAGCGATTATTTAATATGAAGATGGGTCTGTTTCCGATCAATTAAATGAATTTAATATGGTTACTAATAAGCTAAGTTCTGTAAAAAGTGGACTTTGATGATGAGGTTAGGTCACTTCTAATCTTGTGTTTATTGCCATAAATATGGAATGGCTTGGTCATGGTTGCAAGTAACTCTGTCTTTGGTTCAAACACTCTGAAATTTGATGATGTTGTTGGTGTTATCCTTAGCGAGAAAATGCGACGAAAAAAAAAATGTGAGACCTTAGGTAATGCATTGATCGTGGAAAACAAGGGAAGACAAAAGGATAGAAGAAAGGGATCAGGGAACCACATGAATTCTACGAAGGGCATATCCAAATCCAGACTAGGAAAGATAGAGTGCTAGAATTGTGGGAAGAAAGGACATTTGAAGAAATACTGCAGCGCTTCAAAGAAACACTGCAGCGCTTCAAAGAAACACAGAGATGGACATTAGGAAAACAATCAGGAAGAAAATGTAACAAGTGATGTGCTACAAGATGCTTTGATTATTTCTTTAGATAATATTAGTGAATCTTGGTTAGTAGATTCATGGACTTCTTTTCATTCCACACCCCATAGGAAATATTTCCAAGATTATGTTCAAGGTGATTTTGGACAGGTTTATTTGGGTGATGATGAACCATGTCAAATTGTTGGAATGGGTAAGGTAAAAATAAAACAAAAGAATGGAAACCAATGGTTACTGAAAGAGATGAGACATATACCAGATCTGAAAATAAATCTAATTTCAACAGGGCAATTGACAAATGAATACTGTATATCTGTGTTTACAGATAAGGCGTGGAAGGTCACTAAAGGATCATTGGTAATGGAAAACGGGGAGAAGGTAGGTACACTATATTTATGTACTGTTAATGCTGACTCTTCTATCTCTTTAGCTTCTACATGAGTGGATACAACATTGTGACATCATAGGCTTGGACACATGAGTGATATGGGGATGCAGATACTTCACAAAAGTAATTTGTTTCTAGATCGTAAAAAAGTTGAATTGGATTTATGTGAGCATTGTGTTTATGGAAAACAAAAGAGAGTCATATTTCTCAAAGTAAAAAAAGAAAAGAAGAGTGAATAGTTGGAGCTTGTGCATACAAATGTATGGGGAACAACTCATGTATCATCTCTTGGTGGTTCTCATTATTATGTTACTTTTATTGATGATGCAACTAGAAAAACTTGGGTTTATTGCATTTGACAAAAATATGATGTTTTTGATATTTTTAAGAAATATAAAGATTTGGTTGAGAATAAGACATGAAAGAGGTTGAAGTGTCTCGGATCAGAAAATGGAGGTGAATATTGCATAAAGAAGTTCGATGATCACTTTTCATATCGTGACATTCATAGAGAGAAGATAGTTCTAGAAACACCACAAGAAAATGGTGTGTCAAAAAGGATGAATGGGACAATCATGGAACATGCAAGGAGTATGAGATTGCATGCTGGGTTGCCCTTACATTTATGGACAAATGCTGTAGATACTGTTGTTTACTTAATAAACATAGGACCTTTAATCTCTTTGGATGGTGGCATTCCAGAGGAGGCATGGACATGTAAAAAGGTAAACTATTCATTTATGAAGACTTTCTGTTGTGAAGAATTTGTCCATATTGATAAAGAAAATAGAACAAAGCTTGAAGCAAAATCCAAGAAGTGTATCTTTATTGGATACAATGTTAATGGTTTTGGTTATTGCTTATGAGATTATGAAAATCACAAAATCATCAGGAGTAGAGATGTCATATTCAATGAGAAGGTCATGTACAAAGATCAATTGCATAGAAAGAAACAGGAAAAAAAAAACCCAGAATACACAGTGCTTGATGAGATCACTGAAAAATAAATTCCAAAGATATTAGAAAATCAAAATGTACAACAACAGGAGCAACATGTACCTCAAAATCCTGCAAGTGTTGTTAGAAGATCTACTAGGTTAAGTAGACCCCCTAAACGATACTCTCCTTCATTGTATTATTTATTGTTGACTGACTTCGGTGAACTAGAAAGTTATGAAGAGACAATGTAGGTAGACACTAAAAAGAATTGGGGGCAAGGAATGAAAGAACAAATGGATTCCTTGGTAAATAACCATACTTGGGACTTGGTTCAATTGCCTGCAGGAAAAAGAGCATTGCAGAATAAATGAGTTTACAGTTTGAAGGAAGAAGATGGAGGAAAAAAACGGTCCAAGGCTAGACTTGTTGTAAATGGGCTTGCACAAAATAAAGGTATATATTTTGGTGAAACATTTTCTCCTGTTGTTAAAATGACTTCAATTAGGACTATTTTAAGTCTTCTGGCAATAGAAGATTTGCATCTTGAACAATTAGATGTAAAAACAATTTTTCTCCATTGGGATTTGGAGGAAGAGATTTATATGCATCAACCACATGGGTATGAGGTCAAAGGAAATGATAATTTCGTATGTAGGTTGAAGAAGAGCTTGTATGGCCTAGAGAAAGCTCCAAGGCAGTGGTATTTGAAGTTTGACAGGTTTATGATAGTACAAGATTATAATAGATGTCATTTTGATCACTGTGTTTATTTTAAAAGGCTAGAAAATGGAAGCTATATTATCTTGCTATTGTATGTAGATGACATGCTTGTTGTAGGGTATACCATGCATGATATAAATGTGCTCAAAAAGAAATTAACTAATTCATTTGCGATGAAGGATTTAGGTGTTGCGAAGAAAATCCTTGGTATTAGAATAACAAGAGACATAAAAAATCGCAAATTGACATTGCCTCAGGGTGAGTACATAGAGAAGGTGTTGGAAAGGTTTAGAATGCATAATGCAAAACCAATTAGTGCACCTTTGGTCAACCATTTCAAATTAACCAAGGTAATGTGTCCCAAGACACAAGAAGAGCTAAAATACATGTCCAGGGTCCCTTATTCATCAACAATTGGAAACTTGATGTATGCTATGGTATGCACAAGAACAAATAATGTACATGCAATGGGAATTGTGAGAAGGTATATGAAAAATCCAGGTAAAGAACATTAAGAGACAATGAAGTGGATTCTCAGGTATTTGAGAGGTATTGCTACTCATGCATTATGTTTTGGAGGTTCAAACACTTTTCTACAGGGATACGTTGATTCATATATGGCAGGTGTTAAAGATAATAGGAGGAGTACCACAGGGTATGTTTTTACTGTAGGTGGAACAACCGTAAGTTGGATTTCAAAACTGCAAAAGATTGTTTCACTTCCAACAAAAGAAGCAAAGTATGTTGCTGCTACAGAGACTAGTAAATAAATGATTTGGTTACAGAGGTTTATGGAGGAATTGGGAAAGAAGCAGGAGAATAACAGGTTGTACTGTGACAACGAGAGTGCCATTCATTTTGAAAATAAATCAAACTTCCATTCTAAGACTAATCATATACAACTTAGGTACCATTTCATATGGTTCATTTTGGAAGATGGACAACTGAAGTTGGAAAAGATACATACTAGACAAAATCCTATAGACATGTTAACAAAGGTAGTAACTGGGGAGAAACTAAGTTCCTGCTCAGTTTCTGTTGGCCTTCAAGCATGAAGGTGAAGATGAGAAATTTTTCAGGTCCAAGGTGGATCTTAGTCTAGCAGGTACAACAACAGTGGAGTTGTTGTGATTAGTATCCAAGTGGGAGATTGCTGGTTGTGGATCCTGATTATCTCCCTGATTCATAGGTTTGTTTCAACCATGTTTGGATCTCATTTCCCGATGGGGGGCTGTGGGGGGGCTCCCCCCCCAACTATTGTCGTCGGGGGGGGACGGGGGGTAGAAACAATTAATGGATCCCCTCTGGTGGGGGATTCAGAGGCAACACCCTCGAAGAAAAAATTTGGGAAAAATTTCCTTGTAAAATATTGTTATTTCGTAGTCAATCTGGACCGTTCATTATACGGTTGCAGATCTGACGGTAGAAGTTATGTTAGGGATTTTTTCCCTAGAATGAAACCCTCTTTTATGTATGAGGGAATTGTATTGGATTTGTGTGATAGAGGATATTGTATTATGAGAGAGGAGATTGTGAGAGAAAGAAGAGGAAGTTATAGCGGGTGTGCTGTAGGTTGTATCCCTTCATTTTTGTTGGATAATAAAAAAGGAAGGACCTGCAAAATTCTCTAGTGGACGTAGCCCACACTGGGTGAACCACGTATATCTATGTCTCTATTGTATTGTGTATCTTCTGTGTTTTATTTCCACATTTGTTTTATTTAATTGCTTCGCGATCCTCAATGACAATCGCCAAGAAGTCATCCACCCATAATGGTTCTTTATTCTTGCAGTTGTCTTGCGTTTGAAACACCTATCTGAAGAATGATTATGCTGTCCACAATGATCGCAAGGATGAAGATCGAAATGCTGATCTTCCACATGGCCAACTCACCGACAATGTTGGCATTTATAAATCTTCTCTTGAACGAGAGCAGGTAAATATGAACTTTCTTGAAGCAATCCAACACTACGGAACTTGATTGGTTTGGTGTAATCCGGATTATGAAAGGTGTCATCCTTTTCATATCCGATACCCATTCTATGCTTGTTATTCCTGATTTCTTTCCAAGGTCTGATGATCCGCTTGGAAAGAGGAAGTTGATCTATACTTGAATTTGGAGTTGGCTCATTGAGTGGCTGCTATACTGGTTGTTGGTTTGTATCAACATCATCATCTTTGAAAATAGGGTTCTTAACAAGGACTAGTTCAAAATGTTGTCGAAGAATCTTTCTCTCAAGTGCGTCATGAAGAAGACGAGTATGGGTTTTCACTCGGGTGACTTGCAAGCATGTTACAACACTATGCAAAGTTGTTTTGTCAGTTGTGAGTGTATTATCCACATAAGAGAGGATTAGAGTGTTCAGTAACTCTAACAATTCCTCAACTCAAGCCATACCTCATAACTCACATGATTTCTTGCAACTCCACCCTTTCACAAGTAGACTAAAAAACGCAAGCATCAAATGGAGGGTGTCGGCTTCTACCGAGAATGCACCTGTTGACAAGAAAAATACAAGTAAACCTATAAAGAATCTGTTTGCAAGTTATTGATTCTGGACTTAAAGTGATATTCAATATTGAATGTGTGGCCGCTTGTTATCCAAAGAACCACAAACTTCTTCATCTTCTTTTGAAAAGATTAACACTGGAAAAAATTGAATAATTGCCCCATGGACTTGGCTATCAAGACAAAGCTATAAAATGCCATGGCTATATGAACTAATAATGTCTTCCATTTCCTTGTCCCCAATATATAAGGTTCAAATATAAGTCATAGACTCATGCAGTTGCCATACACTCATGCAAGGAAAAAAATGCAAATAGCCATAATGCTATCATTACTGTGTAAAGGATGCAATAATGATGAAAGTGTTCTAGGTGTTTACCTAGATTTTCAGAGTGTATTCAACCATTTATGGGCTTACAAGGCCAATTCCATGTTGG
>ML785386.1:210371-220511 GCA_009831015.1 Picea engelmannii
GGGCACGGAGGGCCAAGAAACCGAAAGGTTTCTTGGAGCTAGGAAGCCGGCTAGGCTCCTAGTTGGCAGGGAGGATTCCGTTGTTTCACTCTGGGCAAGCGGGAAAAGAATGCTTGGAAGCGTCCAGGACTACAGTACAACCGATGAGCTTCGACAAGCTAAGGAGGAGGTATTTTTCAGTGATATTTTGTTATTGATGTTTTGAGTATACTTATGTTTTAAGTTCTTAAATCTTAAGGTTAGCTTACTACTTATTTCATCATGTTATTAGATTTATCATTGAGCAAATGTAGAATAATTGTGGAAATGAAAATGGAATTATGCTAAAATGAAGTTGTTATTAAGTATGTGTTTGAATAAATTGTTAATTGCTTAGCATCATGTGGAAGGGTGCTACATGGTCTCGACGAATTCTTTGCTTGAGTTCGAGCTTCAGAGGGCACAACCCTAGAATGTGTTACGCCCTGGATAACTCTATTTCTGTTTATCTCAGAATGAACACAAAAAGAAGCTCTTCATATGATCCACGACATAGATGATGATAGTTTTTCACTTGAGGGTCTAATATGACGCAAAGGATCTGTCAACTTTGAACAACAAAAGAATGTTGTTGAACATCAAAATACATGAAGGAAAGTCAAAGAAAGACACATTGGGCACAGTCTGCAAAGACATAGATGGCTTGTAATACTTAATGATGCCGCCTTGCATTGCTTATGTGCTTAAAGCATTAACCAACCTACTCGCAATTGAGTTGCCGAGGGAATCTCATCTGCACTTAATCTAATTCATAGAGGCGTTGCATCTCTTATTGTTATTCCTCACTGGTTCAAACTAATTAAGGAGACAAGAAATCACAAATCGCAGAGATGGTGGTATCCCAAGGATGAGATTCAAAATTGTAGAGATGGTAGTCGCTCGGATGGTGGTGAATGTGCATGAGTTTTCTTGTGAAGAAAATTCTACTAACCAAAATCACCTTAAGCCCGTGTGAATTCGTGTGAATGGAGATACCAATAGCACTCCAGTTGAAAATCTAGGGTTTATAAACAACAATCACAACAAGGAAAGGCAGTCGTTTCTGTAAGAGTTTGGTTGCGTGAGGACAATCCCTCCATGACCGAACTGGTGTGAGGCCATGGGAGAAATACAGTGCAGAGGTGCGGTCGGTGCTAAGGCGAGGTCGAGGCCACTATGAGATACCGAGATCGAATACGTATGGGTAGGAGGAGAATGCAACGAGTCGGGCAAGGAGAATGTTGCGCGCTGAGTGAGATAGCATGTGACTAAACAACTAACAATTTTGAGGTATGAGCTATAGGTCGATCAAAATATGCAGACCGAGAGAGGAGTGCGCCGAAATTAGGGTTTCTGAGAAGAGAGTGACAACAAACCGACCTAGAGAATGCAAAAGGTATTTCTGTACAATGGAGATAGATCTCAGACCGAGGATGGCAGATTGGCATACAATCTCAGATCGACAGAGTTAGGAGGTTAGATGCGTTACTGCATGTGAAAGGCAACGCTGGATGCTATGGAAACACTTGCAGCAGTGGGCCGTTTTCTGGATGCCATGGACAAACTACCATAGCATATTATAGGCCATAAGACCTAGGATATGATACCATTGATAGAACACTAAGTGTGAGATTGCATTAAACATCAACAATCAAGTAACCCTAACGGATTAAGTTTTCAACATAAAATAATAACCGAATAATCCTAAAATAATAACCGAATAATCCTAAAAGGCCAAGATAATTGTAAAGGAAAATAATAAAGACAAGAAGTCTTGGTTTTTTTGGTAAAAAAATTGATATTGCAAGGATTTTTGTACCATGTCCTATAAAAAAATGGTTTACCAACTAAAAAAGAATAGATTCAAAATATAACAACATGAGTTTCATTTATAACAACAATTCATTTGATGAAATATTGTTCACTTCACAAAATTCTATTTAACTATTAAATACTATATATATATATATATATATATATATATATATAAAGTTTTAAGTAATACTGGAACCCCAACCCTATGGCATAAATTCATAGCAACCATAATACAATATCAAAATAAGGGATCCAAAGGCCTAAAAAGACAAACTATAGTCCTTACATGGAACTTGTCCGAGGTATTTGATGCATACATGTGTCTTATGTTCCAACCATGGAATGATGAGTTGCAACTTGTTGCCTATAGGGCTGGCTCAAAATATAAATCAATCAGTTACTTAAATGATTAGTTTTAACTTCTGTGCATGACCAAGAAGAAAACCTCAAATTGCTACACTATGCAAGTCTTTATGAATTGCAAGATCGAAGTCAATACCTTAACATCCCAATAATGATTTATGTGACCTATAGGTACAAGTGGAAATACAAACATATCCCTAATTGAATACACTTACATGATTTTGAGAACAAATCCTAAAACTCTTTAAAATCAAATCCAAAGAAAGCCACTGGTGTTGCGACTACACTTATATTCTATGAACAAAGGATAAAGTTCATGTAAATCAAATGCAAAGCAAGTCATTGGTGATGCTACCTCTCTTATAAACACACATAAAATTAGAGAGGCAAGTCTACATAAATATAGATTGTTATTTGAAAATTCCCCTGCGGAAAGGTGAATATCCCTTTGGATTCTAGACCCCTACTACCAAGACAGAAAGATGCAAATGGACACTAACATCCATTTAAATACAGTTAAGATAATCAAGCGAGAGAGAGGGAGAAGGTATGATGTACCTTATTTCGAATCTTGTCCTCGCTTTATCCAATCTGAACTGGATCTCCAAGTTCCTTAGCACGAGACGATACCTGCAATGCAATGGACAACGGAGGAAAACATAGACTTCCTACTCTACCAAGATTAGTTTAAACCAAATTCATCCATAATAGACAAGCAAATGCAATAATACACAAACTTGAGGGAAATAGGCCAAACATATATTAATGAGAACATTAAAAATACACTTACAATCTGTAGATGCCGTTGCAACAACCTCTCCAAGTCCTCCTCGTCCAACCCTTTGCTCGAAAGATCCACGATCATAATGACAATACTTTTACTGATTATTTTCCTTCTTGTTTGCCATGAGAATGCCTCCCTTTATAGGATTTGAGAGGCTCAACCACCTTGGTTATATTTGGGATAAGTTGAGGATATGCCTCCATCAGTTGTGGAATCTCCCTTAGATGCAGCCTAAATCTTAGATTCGAGCCAAACCAACTCGAATCACCTCTAGCTGTCCTTAGAGAAAAGGGGGATTTCTTCGCATGATTTTCTCAACCAATCGACACTCCTTCAAAATGCAACACGCCTTGCTAGATGGATAGAGAGCACTAGCACTCCTTGCATATGAGCAGGGGAATGTTGATTTTCCAAAAATTCGTCAAGATGACCAATTCTCAAGGAAAAATACTTTGTTTAGTCTGTCAAATGATGTGGTTTCTCCTTCCAACATGTTCTAGAGGATGTATCAAGTGTTTCCATGGTGTCATTCGCAATGCAACATATGCAGAACAAAAATGTGAAATTTACGACACTTGTGACAAAAGTGCGACACTTGCGACAATGAGAATGTGACATTATTGAAGTGAAGAATTTTGATGTGTAACAAAGATACGTCTAGTAAATCTCTGATTCTCTCGATTGTATTATGTAAAACTTAAACTAAAATGTCCATTCTCATGGCATATTAGCCAATGTAAGTTTGATCATTTCCTAGCAGTTCCCTTCATGAGCAACTGAGTCCACCAAAGTAGATGGTACAATAATTCTTCCTATGTAGCTGTGAAGCATCACTTTATGAAAAAAAATGCCTAGTGCAAAACTAATGTAAATGCATATACAAAAATACATCACTCTATTTATTGGCCTTTCTTGTTCCCGCACTCTGTTTTTCATTGAGATTGCTTTCATCTTTGTAAATATCATCATCGTCCTCTTATTTGGAATTAGGAAGATAAAGACGAGCTGCATTTCTTTACAATTCAATATTCTCTACCTCACATTTTAAGATTCCTTCTTCATCATCAACATTGTTTTCTTCACCCAATATTAAAACACCTAAAGAAGAAGAAATCATTGAAACCCTACTCTCAAGCTTAATGAAATCTCGAATAGAATCCAATAGGCTCTACAATTGTTCCTCTTTAGAATTGAGTTCTTTTGTTTCACAGATCCTATTTCTACATAATCACCGCTCTTCTCTTTCTAGATCCCTAATCTTTCCATAAGGGATTCAAACCCCTAAACTCCCTTTGGCACGACCAAAATGTGGTCCTCTCTAATTACAATATTTTCGGCATTTGAAGGGGTTTTCAACGCAGACAATCTTAATGCAAGTTCTTACCCTACAATTTTCTCCTCTTCTTCATCAACAAGAACCCCATATTTTCTCCTAATTCATTTGTTTTCTCTCTCTCATGCTCACAACCAAATTTAGATCTTTTTCTAGACCACTCTTTTCCTTTCTATTGTTATCTTTTTCATTCTATAAATCATTATTTTCCTTCTTATCACCAATTGGGGGTTTGGTGGACTTAGTAATTTGGGGTTTTGCAGGAGGAGCATTGAGCCTGGAATATCAACATGCTAATACATTGTCAAGAACCACATAATCGAAGCCTATGGAATCTCAATTTGAGGAATTTAACCATGATTTTTAAGGGTTTCAATGAACTTTCATATTGGAACTATGTAAGCAACTGCTTCACCTGCCCATCCTCCTCTTCTCCTCTTAGTGATTTGCTCCAAATTGAGCTGCTCAAACACCATCCATTCATTTTTTAATTGTGTGCAACTCATGTGTCATTGGTTTCAAAACTGCAACGTTCTTTGTAGGAAATTAAACGACTTCGTTTTTGTTTGTTCACAACAAAAAATCCTATGAGGATAGGTACATAGTTGGCAAGGAAATTTAAAATTTAAAATTTGTAGATGTTTTCAACTGTAAATACAACCATTAACATGAAATTGAGAGAAATTGGAGATTGTGGAGGCATTCAATGTTTACCAACCACGCAATAAAAGATACAAATATCCATACCTTCATCCTTTGCCAACCACATAGAACACAAAAGTGCTCAAGAGAAAAAGGCCACATCCTCTACAATTTTCCAATGGCTCCAACCTCCCCAAGGCTTCAGGTATTCTCAACATGACAAACAATTGGGGTGACTCTTGATGTTATCCCTTTGAACTATCACCATTGTTGATGATTACAACTGCGTGATACATTGTCCAGGACACAAACCCGAGAGAGAGCCTTTGATATTGGTGTGTGGTTCTTGTCTGAGACATAGCTGGAACGTAGAGATGGCCTCCTCCTTACATAGAGTTGAGAAGAACTCTAGATGATTCTCCTGTGTAACACACTGAGAAAGGAGATCTGCAGAGTTGGACGTGCCTATGGCCGAGCACAAGGTGAACGTGTGAAATCCCAAAGTGTTGGCTACATTGTCATGAGACAAAAATGAAGATGATGCATTAGCCTCCTCTGAGAAGAGAGTTGATGAGAAAATCCATATGACTCTCTTGTGTAATGCAGTGGGAAAGAAGATCTGTTGAGTGGACGTGCCTGCGGATGAGCGTAGGTGAATGTGATCCTAGTGGCTGAGCACTAGTGAAGAAGTGGTTCTTCTGTGTAATGCAGAGAGCCAGAGATATGGACATCCCTATGGATGTGCCCCTAGTGGCTGAGCACTAGTGGGTGTATGAGATCCCTTGATATATTGTTCAAGATTCAGACCTTCCTGTCACCCTAATTGTAATGTAAAGGGTACAGGCCGACCCCACCTTAATATAAAAGATAATTAATACAAAAATATAATAATTAATATGATAATTATTAATTATATTTTGAGTTATTGAGGTCGGCCCTATTGTGACAAAAGACACATCATTTGATGTGACAAGTCTTATATAAATAAAGGTGAATGCCCATTGAGGAAACACACTTATCATTGTGTCATCTCATGATTTCAGAAGTTGTGGTCTGAAATTATGAGAATTGCAACACCCTCTTGTGTGCCAGGTTTGGTGATGGCGTGGGAGGTCTTTCTCTTGAGGAATATAGCAAAGGATTGGATGGATTTTCTTCCCTTATTGAGAAGGGTTTCCGAGGATACTTCTTGTGTTCTTGTGCATGGTTATTCTTCTTGTGATATTGGTTTGCTATGGTAGTTATGGTTCAATTTATAGTTAAACATAAAATTTAAAGAAGATACATGACCCATACCTCAATGAAAATATAACATGGTATCAAAGAAGGTCTTGAAAAATACCACTTGCTCAAGGATGGAAGAAGACTGTGGTCACCTAAAAGACTACCAAACCCTTGCTGCCATCACAAAGAAATGAGGCCGTACCTCACAGTAAATAGCGGATGACAACCATGATAAGAGAATAGTTTTTTGTGGCAAGAAAAAGGTTGTCAGAGCCTAGAAGGAAAGGGATGGAGCCTAGAAGGAGGGAAAATGTATGGGTTACCCCTTCCAAACCGCAACCAAAATGTAAGGAGAGGAGCTCGGATCCTAGGAGGAGGCTCGACTATCCAATTAAGGTGGTCGCAGGCTCTTAAAGGTTGCCACAGAAAAATACAACAACAACACTCTAAAACTCCTACCACTGTAATGAAAGACCAGACCCTTCTAAAAGCAATTTTTGAGGCTGCCTCAAGCCCTGTGTAAGTATTACCTCAGTTCAAGGGAAATAGAAGAATGCTGATTTCGTTTTGCGGGCAAATTGTGGGATATTAAGGAATGCATATACTTCCTGTAGAAGACCATAGAATTGGAGGGTCATTGATCCAGATTTTATGAGCAAAACGAAATGAATACAGATTATTAACAGGTGCTTAACACAAAATAACAAAGATACAATAAAACTGGTTTTCTATTCAATAATGAAATAAGTTGAAACTGTAAAATGCAGCGGAAACAAGCTTGTTGGAATGGTGGCAGCTTATCTCTGAGAAGATATGTGACAACAGCGCGCATTCGCAATAAGAAGGTTACAATGAGTCTCTGAAGGCCTTTTTACAATAAGAAAGAATGCCAAAAACCTAACCCTAGGAGATGAAGTGCCAAAAGTCATGTGGGCCACGTTTGGGTAAGTTAGTACATCAACTTCCCGAGGTCGTAACTTTTGCATACGATCTCCGTTTTAGGCATGTGATAGTCCATTGGAAAGATATCATCGAGGAGATTCATTTTGGGGTCTCAATGATGCCTTCGACTGTCATTGAAGATCTTGATACTGAAAAACCTTCATTCAGGCCCTCAAAATGGCCCCGAAAGTTAAAACTGCTAAAAATAGTAAATTGCCAAAATTGTCAGAAAATTGTTTTGAGCCAGTTGGAAAATGTGGGTGGCCACCGATATCCATATGGATCAATCCTCCCTCCTTAGGAAGCAATGGTCTCCATTGTATTGAGGTCCCCCATTAGATGAAGAAATTTCTGCTGAATTTGGCCTTGGGTGAGCCACTTGCCTTGGTGCAGGAGTTGCCCTGCTTTGACGACTCGATAAAGATAGATCCTTTGTTGTCGAGTGCCCTTGATCTGTCTGTCCACAATCTGATCATTGGATGCCTATTGTATGCAGTTGAGGTTGAGATCTGTTGGTGTCAGTTTCTCTACTACTTTTGAGGTGTCCAATAATGGTGGGAAATGAGGGCGAAGGAGATCCACGTTGAACACTGGGTGTAGGCCAAGGAAAGGAGGAATGTTGAGCTCAAAAACATTATCCCCCATGGCCTTGGTGATAGTGTACAGTCCATAATGGAGTGGGAGAAACTTCCTACGGGGCCCTGTAAGGCGTTCATTCTGCAAGTGCAACCAAACTTTGTCGCCCACCTGAAACTTATGCGGCACCCGATGTTGATCATGGCGCTGTTTGTACTTGTCATTGGACTTATGTAGGATATCCTGAACCTGTTGGAAGATGTGCTAGATCTGCTCAATGAATCAGGTGGCTTTGTCAGCTTCAGTTGGAGCAGGAGATGAGTAAGTCGAGGTGACCGCAAGGGGAAGTGCAACATCTATGGGACCCAATGGTTGGAATCCCAACCCCACTTGAAAGGGGTTGTGGACGGTTGAGCTATGGAAGGCTCGGTGATAGCTATGCTGGACATAGGGATTGCTCTCATCCCATGTGTGAGGGTGCTTTGAATTATACATGCAAAGGATATTCACAATCATTCGATTTACAACCTCGGTTTGGCCATCTGTCTGGGGGTGGAAGGCCATGGATTTGGTGAGCTTGGTGTCCAGCAGTGACCATAGGCTCAATCAGAATGTGCTGAGAAATTGACTATCCCAATCTGAGACAATGGTTTGTGGGATTCCAAAATGTACCCAGACTCATTCAAAGAAGAGCTTGGCAGTGGCCTCTGATGTGATGCTCTTCTTGCATGCAACCAGAATCACCATATTAGAAAAGCGATCAACAACCAAAAAAACACAATCATTTCCCCACTTCGTGGATGGGAGGCCCAACATGTAGTCCATTGAGATGGATTTCCATGGCCTGTTGGGAGTAGGAAGAGGGGCGTACAAGCCCTGTTTCTTAGCGGTCGGTTTGGCAATAGCGCAAGCAGTGCAAGACCTGATATACTTGCCGACCTCCTGTCGAAGTTTCGACCAGTAGAAATGTTTCTGTAGCATCTCCACTGTCTTTTTGATGCTGAAGTGTCTTGCCACCCGACTGTAGTGGGCTTCCCAGATCAGTTTCGCTCGCTCACTTGATGGAACACATATATGACCCGAACGACACAACAACCCATCCTGAAGATGGAAATTATCGACAACTGCATTTTCACCCAACATTTGGTAGGTGGTGGTGAATTCAGGGTCCGTCTCATAGAGTTGGGGACATCCAGAGGTCTCATGGCCGCAAGAGTCTAGCACCGTGGTGAGTGCCACAATTGGAGGTCTGCTGAGGCAATTAGCGACATGATTGGTGCTTCCTATTTTATACTTGATGTTGAGGTGGAATTGCTGCAAGTATGTGGACTACTTTTGATGGCGGTCATTCTGCAATTTTCCCTATGTCTGCATGAACTGCAGTGGCTTATGATCAGTGTGGATGTCTGTCTCCTTCCCAAGAATGTAATTTATCCACTGGTGGCATGCTTGCACAATGGATTACATTTCTTTGTCGTAAGTAGGGTAATTACGGACAATATCTGACAATGTCTCACTATGATAGGCCACGGGGTGGCTGTGCTGAGTGAGAACGATGCCCACAACATAGTCTGAAACATCTGTCTCGATCTCAAAGGGATGCTGCAAGTCTGGTAGTGAAAGTACTGGGGTTGAGAACAAGCGCTGCTTCAAATCATCGAACACTTGTTGTTGGGACCAGCCCCACACAAATTTTTCCTTACCACCACCCCTGTTTATTTGGCTGAGGGCCCATGCAATATGGTAGAAACCCAACACGAACCTGCGGTAGAAATTAGCAAGTCCCAAGAAGCTCTGAAGCTCAGTGAGTGTTTTTGGGGCTAGCCAGTCATGAATGACTTGGATCTCGACTGGATCCACATGTACGCCATGCTGATCAATGATGTAGCCTAGGTAATGGACCCTGTCCATGCCGAAGGAGCATTTTTCCAGGTTGGCGTATAGCTTGTGCTGTCGCAGGGTGTGCATAACCTGTTGAATATGCTGCAAGTGTTCGGCCCAAGTCTTGCTGTAAATTAGAATGTCATCTAGATACACCACTACAAAATTATTTTTGAATGCTCGTAGGATATCGTCCATCATCCTCATGAAAGTGGCTGGAGCATTTGTCAAACCAAAGGGCATGACCAACCATTCAAAAAGTCCTTCCTTTACCTTGAAGGCAGTCTTCCATACAACTGTCTGTTCTATCGGGACTTGGTGGTAGCCAGGCTTTAGATAGTTCTTACTGAATTATTTGGCCCCCGTGAGTTGATCAAGGAGGTCATCGATTCGAGGAATCGGGTACCGGTTTCTGACAGTGATTTTATTCAGAGCCCGGTAATCAATACAGAGTCGCTAGGGTCCGTCTTTCTTCTGTACCAACATGATTGGGCTCTTGCAAGGTGATGAACTAGGGTGGATGTGCCCCTTGTGGAGAAGTTCTTGGATATGTCGCTTGATC
>ML785386.1:240658-260774 GCA_009831015.1 Picea engelmannii
ATGATTTCAGAGGTTGTGGTTTGAAATTATGATAATTGTAGCACCCTCTTGTGTGCTAGGTTTGGTGATGGTGTGGGAGGTCTTTCTCTTGAGGAATATAGCAAAGGACTGGATGGGTTTTCTTTCCTTGTTGAGAAGGGTTTCCCAGGATACTTCTTGTGTTCTTGTGCATGATTATTCTTCTTGTGATATTGGTTTGCTGTAGTAGTTATGGTTCAAGTTATAGTTAAACATAAAATTTAAAGAAGATACATGAGCCATAACTCATTGAAAATATAACAACCATCACATACAAGAATAACGACATGATTGTGGAATTTTGCATCACCTTTTGCACCTGCCAAACCTTATGAACTCCCAATGAAAAAAACCCTATAACACACAATGTAGACTAAAATCCATATGAAGCAATCAAAATGACTATCCACAATACTCTCTGCACTTAAGTATTTAGGATAAGCGATATCATGACTATGCTTGAGGACAATAATAGCCTTTCCATAAGGCTGGCAATGGGAAACGGACAAAATGGCAAAGCCTCCGATGAGATCATGGAGGAATGGAAGACGACGCTCAAGGAAACTTCCTTAATATCTGGTCTGCTCTTCAAAACCATATTTACTGATATGATCTTTCCACTCTCGTTAGGGGCCATGGTCACACATTGTAGGCGGATGGCCTAGATCGAATTCATGGTTCCCAAATGGATTTGACGACCATAATCCAATTAAAAGGAAACAAACAATATATGGTTTAGTGAGGGATTACAAATGATGATATCTCCACTCTCATCAGGGGCTAGGGCCAGGGCCATAGTCACATGCTATAGGTGGATGACATGTATCAGATCCATGTTTGTTGAGTGTATCTGATGGCCATGAGCCAACTAAAAGTGTGACGAAAAACATATGGGTTAGAGAAAGAAATGCCTTACGACGTAATGACGAGACACAAAACTAAGGTGAAATCCCTATCAAAGTGAGGGCCCTATCTTGCATGACAACTCATGCTTAAATCTAATAATTCGATCTTCTAGACAATCTTCACTTCATAATGAAGAACATACTTCGTGTGTTGTTAATTTGATTTGAATGTTATGTTAATTAAGAAGGTGACCATATCAAGATTAACTATGTAATAATTGTGGCATTTTATATATTTGATGTTTAGTGTAGTTAATGGTGTTGTATATGGGGCATTCAAACCCTCCCATTTATGGTGAGGGTGAATTTTTTGGCAAGTCAAATTTCTACCTTTTCCGATAGTTTTTTTTCGAAAATTTGACAATATGGGTCGTCTTAAAATTGACCCAAACCCCAAGGGTAAAGTTCCCAATATAGAAGTGTAACTCTAACTTCCAACATAATTTCTGCTAGATTTAGGGTCAAATTTGCTTGGATAAACATGATGGTATGAGTGCCCATTATCCCAAAACCTAATTTATATTTAGATTTAACATGTTTTTATATTAATTAAACAAATTAATCACCACGAAACATTATAATAGAATTAATTTGGTCATCCCCGGGCCATATTGCATGACATTATACAAATGACACGAGATGGAAAGAGTAATTGTAAACACATATAAGATAATTATGTACAAAAGTTATTTTTTTTATGATTTAATAGAAAATAATGAAACATAATAAAAATTGTATTTAAATACACGATTATTTTTATTTTGAAGAGAAATATTTTTTTTTTCTAATATTTTTTTATATTTTTGAAAATGTCTCAAAATTTATATTTTATTATATTTTTATTGTTTACATCATTGTTAACCTTAACCTTATTTTTTTGTTTCTTCTTGTCCCCTATGGCAATGGAAATACATTCAACACACATAAAAAATGGGCAAGAGGTACCTGTCTCTGGTGAAACAAATCATTTAGGTCAAGTGAAAATTGCCTCTTCAAGCAAAACAAGGAAGTGGGTTTGGGTCAATGCCAAACAGTTTCAGGGTATTTTAAAATGTAAAGCTGCTCGTTTAAAATGGGAGCAGACAAGGAAAAAATTGGCCCTTTGTAATAAATTGTCAAACAAGACTCTTTTGCAAGGGGGTAGCAACAACATGACTAAAGACAATAATGATTATGCATTGTACAATCCCACATCCACACCTCTCACCTGGACACTTGACCTGTATGTGCAAGAGTTACTAAATGCCAAGAGGAGATTGGAGGTTTTGGACGTCAAAGAGCATGAGAGGGAACTTAAAATCCAGCTATTGATAGTAGAAAATCGGGGCTTAGCAGAAAACAATAAAGTTTTAAAAGGTCAAGTGACATTTTTGCAAGAATCCCTTTTGGCAGCAAAGGATGAATGGAAAGGCATGAAATATGCCAGGAAAATCAAGGAAGATTCTATAATGGAAATTAGAGAGGAGACGAACTCTAATCTACCAAAGCTAAAGGGAAAAGAATTGAACAAGCAGACACCCAGGGAATGAAAGCAATGGATGAAGAGAAAAAATATCTTACAAAAAATTCCAAAACTTGGGCACAATTTCTTAGTAATTCTTCTAGTATGGAAAAAGAAACAAACAAGCAGGGGGATGGCATGCAAGATAGAGAAATCAAAGAAAGACAAGTAAAAGCATCAAACATAATTATCAAAGGCGCGTGAGAGTTTGGAAAAAAGGAATGTACTCTCGATCTTGCAAGTGAATTTTTGAAGGACAAGTTGCTTTGGCAAGGTTGAATTTGCCAAACATGGAGGTTGGGTAAACCCAGTGACGAGAGAGATAGGCCCATAAAATTCATCATGTCAAGCATACATGACAAGCAAGTTCTCCTAGGTAAGAAGAAACTCTTGAGGGGCTCTCTCTTTTTTCTAGACGAAGATTTAACTATTAGACATTAAGAGGAAAGAAGGGAAGAGATGTCAAAGGTTAGGAAAACAAGGGATGAGGGAAAATGGGCATGGTTGTTCAAAGGAAAAGCTGTTATTGTCTAAATGGTCCTCATTCTAAAACAGGACATCAAGGTGGTAGCCAAGAAGTGACAACAAATTCATTAACATGAAACTATGCAACAAGGCCAATATGGAAAAATAGGGGTGAAGACTCAACTTTGAGTCTTGTAGGCCAAAACAAATAGCAATCAGATTACACTAAGGTTTCCTTAGATTAGTTTGTTGGAACTGCATAGGTTATCCTTGGAGGCGAGGACCTGGGTTAGGACCTATCACGAAAGATAGAGATATAATTTGTCTATTGGAAACACATGAGCATGAAGGGTGCAAGACACCTTTGTTTGAAGGGTATGCGAAGATGGTAGTGTGGAGTAGGGAAATTGAGAATGGTAAAGGACATGGGGGTATCATGGTCTTAGTGAGGAAAAAAAAGGTCATCTCATTCAATTAGAAAGAGAAGACTGAAATAAACAATTCATTTGGTTTAAAATATCAGTAAATGGTAACACCATAAGAATTGCAACATGTTATTTTTCCCCACAAGTTTCAAAAACTTACAAAAGTAGGGGGCTTGACCACAAAGACCCCTTTGCAGCCTTAAAAAACGATATTGCAACGTACTCTCAACTAAGTGACGTCCTTATAGTGGGGGATTTCAATGCTATGGAAACAAGTGAACAAGCTAGTATTCTTCGCTTTAAGGAAGACCACAATCCCATTTGGCTTACAGAAGAAAGAAATCATCAATGGACAAGAGTTTTAGAGAACAACAAAAGCTGCAACCTTTTTGGGGAGAAACTGCTTACTCTATGTGGGGAATTTGACATAGTCATTTGTAATGGGTTGGATAGATGGGCGAATTTGGGCAATTTCACCTGCAATATCTACAATGGAGCAAGTGTAGTAGACTATGCAATTTGCTCCCATGGACTGTGTGAGAAAATGGAAGAAGTTTTGATTGCTAAACAATTTTGGGAGTTGAAATATGATCATAGACCGATCTATTTAAGTTTCACTTGGGCTGAACAACATCAAAGTGGGACAAAAAATTAGTGCATTCAACAACCTCCTTCAAAGGGCATAATTCTTTTGACTCAAAAAAACTGTAACACCTTCAGGATAGCGCTAGAGAGACTACTTAACAAGAAGAAAATTCTATCCCAGGGCCTCCATAGTCTTGAGCTAACAAATTTAATTCAAAGCGCACTTAGAAAATGCAAAGAGAAAAAAATAGGAAATCTAAAACAAACTGTTTTCTGGTTAATGCTTGGTTTGATGAGGAATGCAAAACAACAAAGAAAATTTTGAAAGAGTCAAGCCAGAAAGAAATAAACATAAAAGAATACAAGCCAATTGTACGAAAGAAAAAAGATGATTTCATGATCTCAAGGAGGGAGGAACTAATTTTCTTGGGAAAAAATAACCCTAAGTTATTTTGGAAGGAACTCCAAACGAGAAAGAAACAAACTAAAAATAATATCACAACTTATCAATGGTTCGAGTATGAAAAGTAGCTTTATGAGAAAGATCTTAAGGTTGACCCCCCTCCCTTGGTCAACACTACTACTAAGCTCTTCACCGTGCAAGAGATTGAGGTGGGTATCAAAAAGTTGGGGGTTGGAAAAGAAAAATATTTAGTCGAACTCCAAGCAGAATATCTAAAATGGGGTTCAAAAAATCTTGCACCTCACATTATGAAAATTTTCAACAACATCAGTCAACATGGATTCCCTACATAACGGACAACGACTCTAGCAATACCGTTTTTCAAGAGTGGGGATGTCAACAACCCCTCCAAATATAGGACTACAATGATAAACCACTTGTTTGCAAAGTTATTCGGAAGTATGCTAGAAAATATAATCAGCAGGTGGGCAGAAGAAAGAGATAAGCGCACAAAAGGGAAAGCGGGTTTGAGACCTAAACACTCAACGATTGATCATGGTATAACTCTAAGGAACATCATTCAAAAAGTGTGGGAGAAAAAAGAGGAAGTATTTTGTTACTTTGTCGATTTCAAAAAAGCTTTTGACATGGTCCCCAGAGATAAGCTTTGGCATAGAATGGAGGAATTTGGGGTTCCTATGCACCTTAGAGTAGCCGCCCATAGGCTATATGAGGAGGTTAAATTCAAAATCAAAACATCAGCTGGTATCTTTGAAAGTTTTAGGAGTGATATAGGGGTCAAGAAAGGGTGCCCATTGTCCCCTACCCTTTTTGGTTTATATATAGACAAACTTGAAGAGTGGTTAAACTTGCAGGAGGGTGATGGTGCTCTTTTGGGAAAGTTTGTGATAAGGATTCTCTTGTATGCATATGACCTTATTCTGATTGCTAAATCTGCTCTCGAGTTACAAGAACACTTAATTTCCCTTGAGCACTTTTGTAGTATAGTGGGGATGCAAGTCAATACTAGCAAGACGAAAGTGGTAGTTTTCTCTAGCAAAAGAAAACAAAAACATAATCAACAGAAGTTCTACTTTGAAGGAAAAACTCTTGATGAAGTGACATATTACAAATACTTCATAATTGACTTCAACAAAAATCTAAGTTGGGAAGGTTGCAGAAAGAAAAGAACTTTGGGAGGCTGGAAAGCGTTCTATGCTTTCCAAAATAGGTGCAAAGAGGCAGAGCTATGGGATTGGAAGACTATGGAAACTCTCTTTGGGATTTTAGTGATCCCGATGGTTATCTATGGTTGTGAAGTGTGGGCCAGCAGTACATCTGAATTACAGTGGAAGCAAATTGAGAAGATTAAAAAATGCTTGATTACAAACAAGTTTAAAATTAAAAGTTCGGTTCCTTATGATATCATGATGAGTAAAATGGGGGTTGCTCCTATTGAATCAATTGCTATGGTGCATCGCATAAGATATCTAAAAAAAATGAGCAAATGGAAGACAGTCGGTGGCCTAAGTTCGTCTTCAATGAAATATTGTGCAAAAGAAAGAAGACGTGGATGCGACAAAATATTAAATGGCTTGGTAAATGGGATATTCACTTGAACAAGTGCCCTACGAACAATAAAGAGATAAATGATTTTTTTATTGATAGGTTCCACAAGCGATCCTGGGATAAAGGGATACGGAGAAATAAAATTATTATATTGAAGAGTTTAACCCCACTTACAATCACCATCAAAAAGCGTACATAGGGGCCAATATATCTTGGAGAGCCAAAATGCTTATTGTCCAATTAAGAACCAATTCCCATCAACTCCGTTGTGAAACCGAGCGTTGGAAAAGACCAAAGGAAGCTTGGGAAGAAAGGGTATGTATGTTATGCACCCCCGAAAAAGTGGAAATAGAAAAAACATTTCATTTTAGAGTGTGAAGCTTTCAAAGACAACATGGACAATTATGTAAGTATCGCGAAAACTAGCTCTTGGAATAATTTATTCAGCGAGGGGACAATGGAGAAAGTGGGAGAGCTCATCATTAAGATGAACAGGGAAATGGCTGAAATGCGTAAATCAATGTATGAGGCGGTCTATCCCATAGGCTATTGTTAGCCTCATGGACGTTAAAATTTCTTTCTTTCTTTCTTTCTTTAACAGTCCACATCATTCAATGAATATCTTGGTGATGTTTGAACTCATTGCCCTGCGTGCTTGAGAGAGGTTGGATTTCTTTTCACCTAACCTGTAGTTTACACTCAACCTGCTGCCAATAATTTTTTCTATTTCCCATAATTTTCATCCATCCTTACATATGGTATTTGCCTATAAAAGTGTACAAATATAATTATTGGAAGTCTGGTAGAAAAGTATTTTGATATTCTTGATTGATGTTTCAAGCTTTGAACTATTAAGTACAATTAAATTACTTACCCACTAAATGAGGTTAGGTTCATCTTAGGGAGGCTTACATTTATGGGCGGTCTGCCACGTATGACCTGTAACAAAACCACTCTGAAACTATACATGTTGCTCTTCTCTGTTAACATTTGAGTGTGAAAATACATGTCAAAACAAAAAAATTCCCCAAGTGTTCTTAACAATTAATTGAAATGTTGTAATTATAATTAATTAGATTGGTTCAACAATAAATACTAATATTGCAAATAGTGTGAATGTTGTATGTTTCATATTAATTTGGATCAAGGTATCGTGACATTAGTTTCACCATAGTGATCACATGTGAACCTCCCTGTCAACACTCATCTTTGACATACCAAAATCATTAAATTTTCCATCATATGGCCGTCCTCTCTGTGGTGCAACCTAAGTTCCAGTATTCTAGTCCTTCCAACATAATGGGGAGAAATATAGTTATTCATATTAATGTTCTATTTTTGGTCATTTTTTGGTATATTTTTGGATGATTTTGCTTGAAATCTGGTGAGAAATTGTTGGAATTGCAGATTTGAGTGGTTGAGTTTGTATAATCCAAGTGTTTTTTGGATGCTGAATCTATTTATGCATTCCAAAATGCAATTTAAACAAGATAAATATGTGATTTCACCCAAATTTATATGGCTGGATTAGAAGGAAAAATACTAAAAAATAAAACGTTTAGATAACACCTTTTTAATTCTAATAAAATTTAATGTAGTTTTGAATCACATATATACTCAAATACCCACGGCTGCATCTACTTCTAATTTGAGTCATGTCTTTCACAAATTCATGAGTTAGGACTTGCAGAAGAAATTTAAAGTCAAATATGAACTTTCTACCAATATCATAATCATAATCAATATTAATATGCAGAAAGTTGATCAAACACTATATACATATAGTTTCTTAACAACCCTCTCAACATGTTCAATCAGGGTACATAAATTTCAATGAATGACCATTTCCTTTCACGAGCCAATGCCAGAGTTTAGACGCATTGAAAGATGGCAGCTGTTGAGACGGCTTTTGCACTAAATATTCTCCTCAACATTGAATTCTGAATGGTTCTTCTCATTTGGAGCAGTTTTTTCTTGAATTTAATAGTCTCATTTGAAAACCCTGATAGGAGAGAGAATGTTTTACCTTTACCTTTGAAAAAGTGTAAGGAGATGGATCCGTTAGTGTTGTCTAACTATTCTATGTTTTATTCCTTTCCCTACCAAGTGGTCTTAAATAAAATAGGTAATCTGATATGATTGGCCTCAACTGCCACACCTAGACAAGCCTACCAGAGTTGGATGAAGAAGGTTCCATTTGGTTGCAGCCACAAGCTATATTGGATCAAAGAGAGTGTAGTTTCCGTCAATGCACCATCAATGAAGTTTTGGTTCACTGGAAGGATACTCCACTAGAAGATGCCACCTGGGAACCGACTACCATTCTGCAACAATTTCCTCATCTTAAGCCTTGAGGACAAGATTCCTTTTCAAGGGGGAGGGTATGTTAGGGACCTAACCCCTCAAGTAGATAGAATAATATATTTTCCATGTAATAAAGACCGACATTAGTTAATAAGACCTAAATATATTTTCCATGTAATAAAGGCAGACATTAGTTAGTAAGGCCTATTTATTAAATGTGAACAAGTCAATGTAAGAAGACCTAATAGAAGCTTCCACTTCTAGAAAGATCTTCCTCTAGAATGTTCTTTAGAAGATATAATTAGTATAAATAAGAGTAGGAGGCATGAAAAAGATTTCCTTGAGAATTATTGTAATAGATCTCTGCTTTGCTGGAGGTTGTCCCCTCAAAGAGGCAAGTGAACATTGTTTTATTTGAATAAAGGTATTATTTTTGGTGTTGTTCTTCTCATATTTTGCTGTTCCATTGATATCCGCTGAATATTCCCATTTCTGCATATTATATTACATCTGGTACCTTACAAGTGGCATCAGAGCACTTTCCTTGCAAGAATTGTGGGTTAATTTTTTTTTCCTAGGGTAGAGACATGTTCTAGAGTCTTTAAACTATAGTGATCTGTCATTCAACGCATAAATCCATGGTTGGGGAAGCATACGCGCAGGAAATACAAGAGTTTTTTAAGATGATATTGTTGGACACCCTTTTAACCCATGTTGGTACCCCTTCGAGTGGTAGCGCATTAGACAAAACCTTTATACGAACTTGCTCTCCCACATACCTCTGGTATATCGAGAGCCCCCCAGGTATCCTGAAACCAACCCTAGATCAACCAATCGACCATCTGACTGCTATAGTTCCATCGAGAACAACACATGAAAATACTGTCTAGTACCTAGGAAATCAGGTAGTACGGCTAAGGGTAAGGTCTATCCTCCTTAGTTGGTGCCTTGAGATATTGGACCAAGTACTACTATTCGACCCTGCATGTATATCAGAGAGCTATAGCACAAGGAAAACCCTTGTCTGTAGGAACCTTGAAAATCTTAACCCTGGTCCCTTGGGACAAAAACATAACAGAAAAGGAATATACAATATCTATTGCTGTACAACCTTGCCTCCTGCATTCTGGTTGCGAAATTACTACACATTTTTTCCTGTTAAGAATTTGGGCATTTCAACACTACAATATTATTCAGATCGGAGTATAACTTCACGAGTAAAAAAAAAATAAAAAATTTGGGGCCTTCCTGAACCCTTATTTGAGACCTATCCCATTGGATTCCTCTTTTCGTACTGATCCCTGTGCTACCTATAATTTTTACCCATTTTTTTTCACCCCACATACCCATACTCTTCCCGACACCCTTATTTCCCACTTATCCCATTGGTCTCCTCTCGCTGCCCTGATCATAGTGGTATATATCACTTGTCTACTTTTTTGTCCATGGACCCACCCCTCACCTCTCACTGCCTTGATCATAGTGGTATATATCATTTGTTTGTTTTTTTTTCCATGGACCCACCCCTCGTACCCTCATGGCTCCCACCCGCCAAGAAGAAACCAATTAGAAATTGAGTACTAACCTTACTGCCCTTTAGGCCCAAGTAAATAGGGACATTCCAATCATTCATGAAAAAATGGACCTTATCCAAGAACAACTCAATAAACAAATTGCTTAAGTCCATTCCGCTCTACACCAATTCATAAACAAATTCCAGGGTCCTTCCTCCTCTAAACCACCTCTCTAAAATGAAGGCGTTGACTCCAACCAACCTCTACACTCTCATTCCAACTCCCTACCTTGTGACCCTCGTCTTCCTAGAGTCGAGGTAAACAAATTTGATGGCTCAGATCCACAAGGCTGGGTTACTCAG
Source organism: Picea engelmannii (assembly GCA_009831015.1). Taxonomy (NCBI): domain Eukaryota; kingdom Viridiplantae; phylum Streptophyta; class Pinopsida; order Pinales; family Pinaceae; genus Picea; species Picea engelmannii. The sequence goes on from ML785386.1 coordinate 250,710, forward strand.
ATGGAACACTATTTCTCCCTGCATGGTTTCACTAATGATTTAACCAAGCTTTGTTACAGAATTCTCTATTTGGATCCAAAACGATGGTAATGGCAGCATTGGTGTCAAAATGCATGCCAAGGGTATGTTGTTTGGTCACAGTTTGTTGCAGAGCTCTATGAACACTTCGACATGGACACCCACCATTTAGGACGTCTGACCAAGTTGAAACAATTTGGAATCGTGAAAGATTTTATTACTGCCTTTGAGCACTTGGATTTCCGCATGGAGGGCATGATTGATGCTTTCTTCCGAGAATTCTTTATTAGTGGCTTCAAGGATGAAATATAATCCTAGGTTATCATGGATCACCCCCAAATTTGGTTGGAAGAAAATAAATGTGACAAGGAGGCATGATAGGGCATCTTATCCCAGAGCAGAAAACCCACTTTTGTTCCCTGCCCAAAACCCACCACCCTTGCTCCTCATGCCCCTCCTCTCAAGGTCCAAAAATTAACACAGGCATAAATGGATGAACACTAACTCAAGGGTCTTTGCTACAATTGTGATGATAAATACTTTCCTAGGAACAAGTGTAAAGAACAATTTTTTTTTATGGCCATTTCAGAGAATGTTTCTAATGAAGAGGTCGAGGTTTCACCTGAAGCATAGCTACCCAAAACAGATGATACTACGCCACCCTCTGATCCTCTTGAAGTTAAACCACTGATTTCACTAAATGCTCTCACTGGATTTTCTACTCCCCAAACCCTCAAATTGATTGGTTACATTAAGCACAAGAAAGTCATCATCCTAGTTGATAGTGGAAACACTCATAATTTCATTCATTGTCACCTTGCTCAAGAAGTCAATTTCTATATCTGTGCTGTCAACAATTTTCAAATCATGATTGCCAATGGTGGTTCCATGAAATGTGGGGGGCGTTGTGAAAATGTGCACCTACAAATTGGTCAGTATAACCTGAAATATCACATGTTTTCTATTGACATGGGTAGTTGTGACATTGTTTTTGGTGTTGAATGGTTACACACTCTTGGCCCCATCACCATGGATTTTAAGGAATTAACCATGCAATTCCAATAGGAAAGACAATAGTATAAATTCCAAGGCATTACAACAGGGTCTCTGGAGATCATCTGTTCCCACCACATGTAAAATTTACTCAAGAAAGGTCATTTTGGCATCATTTCCCAACTCCATTACATTCAAGCAGTTGAAACACCTCCAATACAGCCTGACCTTCAAACAATCCTTTCCCTCCATCCCATTGTTTTCCAAACTCCCCAGGGCCTTCCCCCCTCCCGCGAAGACCATGACCATTCAATTCCTTTAATCCCGAGTAGTCTTCCTTCCAATGTTCTCCCTTATCATCACCCCTTTGCTAAAAAAAATCAAATTGATAAAATTGTCCAAGAATTGTTAGAATTAGGTGTTATCCGTCCTAGTACCAACCCCTATTCTTCCCTTGTTGTCATGGTCCTCAAGAAGGAAGGCATTTGGTGCATGTGTCCTGATTTTCATGCCCTTAACAAACTTACTATCAAGGACAAATTTTTCATTCCTGTCATAGATGACCTTATGGATGAACTCAATGGGGCTCAATACTTTACCAAACTTGAACTACATTCGGGCTACCACCATATACGTATGAAAGAGGAAGACATTCCCAAGACTACATTTCGCACTCCTGAGAGCCACTATGAGTTCTTGGTCATGCTCTTCGGTCTCTGTAATGCCCCCTCTACTTTTCAAAGCCTCGTGAATAATGTATTTCATCCTTTCCTCCGTCACTTTATGTTAGTTTTCTTTGATGCTATTCTCATCTACAGTAAAACCTAGCCAACACATCTCACCCATATAGATCAAGTTCTCCATCTCCTCTCCAAGCACCAACTTTTCCTCAAACAATCTAAATGTGATTTTGATGCCTCTGAAGTTGAGTACCTGGGTCATATTGTTGGCACATATGGTGTAAGAGTGGATCCCAAGAAAATTGAAGTGATGCAGAATTGGCCTCGCCCTGAAACTCTTAAAATTCTATGTGGTTTCCTGGGTTTAACGGGCTATTATCACAAGTTTGTTCAGAATTATGGAAAAAATGCGGCTCCTCTCACAACTCTCCTTAAAAAGAATGCTTTCAGTTGGACTCCAGCAACTAATCAATCCTTATAAGCCTTGAAAGAAGCTATGTGCACTATTCCTGTACTGGCCCTACCTTACTTCACCAAGACCTTTGTTCTGGAATGTGATGCATCAGAGAGAGGAATTGGGGCAATCCTCATGCAAGATGGACGACCTTTGGATTTCACCAACAAACAATTGTTGGACCGACATTTGGGCCAATTGATTTATGAAAAGAAAATGTTGGCTATTTTGCATGCAGTGGCTCTCTGGTGCAGTTATCTATTGGGACAAAACTTCCAAATTAAAACGGATCATCAAAGCCTTAAGTACTTCCTGGAACAACAATTTCATCCTCGAAGAAACAAAAATGGGTGACCACGCTGTTTGGATATGATTATGAGATTGTTTACAAGAAGGGCAAAGAAAATGTGGTGGCAGATGCTCTCTCCTGGAAATATGAAGATGAAGGGTCCCTCTTTTCCCTCTCATTCATTGTAGTAGACTGGCTTCAGGCTGTTCGACATGAATGGTTTTAGAACCCCAAAATTTCCATCCTAATCCAAAAACTTCAACATGATCCACAAGTTGCTCCAGGGTACTCTTGGCACAATGAAGAGTTTCTCTATAAAGATCGCTTGTAGTTAAGTAAACAATGGGCCCTTAAACCCAAGGTTCTATCTGAGTTTCGCGCTTCACCTACAACATGCCATTCAGATTTTACCAAAACTTATGAATGGGTAAAACGATCTTTCTTTTAGGATGGTATGAAACATGACATCCATAACTCTGTGGCTGAATGTGATACATGTCAACGCAATAAGGGTGAGACTGTCAAACATCTTGTTACACTCTAACCACTTTCGTTTCCATCTACTATTTGGATGGACATTTCCATGGATTTCATTGTTGTCTTACCCAAATCAAGCAATAAGTTAGTCATCGTGGTGGTAGTGGACCGTCTTTCCAAATATGCTCATTTATGTGCTCTTCAACACATGTTCATAGCATCCACAGTAGCTCAAATTTTTATGGATAATGTCTTCAAACTCCATGGAGTTCCTCATTCTATTGTTTCTGACCGTGATCCCACTTTTACGAACAATTTATGGCAAGAACTATTTAGGATCCAAGGAAATCAATTGCATCTCAACATAGCTTATCATCCCCAGACTGATTGCTAAACGGAAGTGGTCAACAAGTGTTTGGAAACATATTTGAGGTGTATTGCGTTTGACAGAGAACATCAGTGGGTTCAGTGGTTACCCCTAGCTGAATGGTGGTACACCACCTCTTATCATATTGCCACTCGCATGACTCCTTTTGAAGCAGTCTACAGATAAAATCCACCATCGGTTCTCCCATACATTCCGGGCGTCTCCAAAGTTCAGGAAGTTGACTGCAATCTTACCGTCTGCATGAACATTCTCTGTACTCTCAAAGACAATTTGTTAATGGCTCAAAATTGCATGAAGCAACATGCATACTAGGGTCGTTCTGAATGTCAATTTGCTGAAGGGGATTAGGTGTTTCTCTGCCTCCAACCATACAAACATACTTCACTCAAAGCCCAACAGTGTCAAAAACTTGCACCAAAAATTTATGGTCCTTATACTATTATCAAACGCGTGGGGCCAGTGGCCTATCAGTTAGCTTTGCTCAGTCACTCCAAGCTACATCTTGTTTGTCATGTCTCATGTCTGAATAAAGTGATGGGCCCCAACTGCCACACCCAGACAAGCTTACCAGATTTGGATGAAGAAGGTTCCATTTGGTTGCAGCAAAAAGATGTATTGGATCAAAGAGAGAGTAGTCTCCGTCAACGCACCATCAATGGAGTTTTGGTTCATTGGAAGGTTACTCCACCAGAAGATGCCACCTGAGAACCGACTACCATTCTGCAAAAAATTCCTCATCTTAAGCCTTGAGGACAAGATTCTTTTTCAAGGGAGAGGGCATGTTAGGGACCTAACCCCTCAAGTAAATATAATAATATATTTTCCATGTAGTAAAGACCGACATTAGTTAATAAGGCTTAAATATATTTTCCATGTAATAAAGGCCGACATTAGTTAGTAAGACCTATTTAATAAATGTGAACAAGTCAATGTAAGAAGACCTAATAGAAGCTTCTGCTTCTAGAAAGATCTTCCTCTAGAATGTTCTTTAGAAGAAATAATTATTATAAATAAGAGTAGGAGGCATGAAAAAACTTGTCTTGAGAATTATTGTAATAGAGCTCCGCTTTGCTGGAGGTCGCCCCCTCTAAGAGACAAGTGAACATTGTTTACTTTGAATAAAGGTATTATTTCTGGTGTTTCTCTTCTCATATTTTGTTGTTCCATTGATATCTTCTGAATATTCCTATTTCTGCATATTATATTATATCTGGTACCTTACAAAATGCCGCTTTGAATGTTGTGAATGTCGTTTTGAAAGTTTCAACAAAGAATATGTTGTTGAGTAGGAGGAATAGTTTCAACCAAGAATATGTTGTCAATTAAGAAGAATTGTTGATGGATAAGATGGATTTTTAACCATATTTGATGGATAAATTACCCCATCTAACTCCATCTTGCTTGGAACCTCTCAAATCATCATGGAATCTCAAATCACCACGACCAAATTTCGAGTATTGTTGGAACCCAAAAAATTCCAACCTGCTTGGAACCTCTCAAATCACCATGTCCAAATATCCAGTATTGTTGGAACCCAAAGGCAAAACCGTTTTAGGGTACTATTATTATATCGGGGCTGTTGTGTGTTCATAACAACTACTTGTGTATCCATGTTGTTCCCCACGAGGCGCCCATGAGTCACCTCTTTAGGTGCCCATGGGAAGTGTCAATAGGGGCCCCTAGGAATCTTCTCAGGGTGTGCAAGGGTTGACATATGAGATGGACAAATGGTTTTAATGGCACTATCTTCAACCACAAATTATCAAGAAAACTCGCATCTCTCTCTACCTTGAGCAATTTGGATAAAAATGGTGGAATTGCAGTAACAATCGACCTTTATTATACTCCTTGTACTTTCTTCTTGCATGCAAAAGAGGCATAATGTTTAGAGAACCTAAGTCTCTCTCCATATGCAGGTGTGTTTTGTATACTTACAATCTGATACTTTTCTATTTGTTTAAAGACAAAGAAAATTGTTTACCATGTACATGTATTGAATGGAGAGCAATTGCATAAGTCATGGGTTGCACAAAATTATTGAAATCTTCTTATCTCAGTGAAATGTATTGCTGATGTATTTTGCATGGATTTCACACAAATTCTCACCTAATTATGTTTATTGTAGGTAAACATAATTATTTACTAGTCAATTTTTGAAAACTACCGGTAGTTATGGAAACCTTTCTGCTTGCATGGTTCGGTTGTGGGTAAGCTGCAAATTGTGATGCATATGTAATGATCTGTTAAGAATATAGGCAAGAAAGTAAATAACTAACAAGATCAAGAAGGCAAAGAAGAGGAGCGAAAAAGGCACGAAGCCAATTCAATTAATGTGTATACCAATAATGTATATATAGTACATATTGCACAATTGTCCTCTAATGGTATGCCCGTTAGGCTAAGATAACAAACTGACATTATAGAGTTTTCAACATCTCCCCTTAATCATAAATTCATTCTTCCCTGAAAACCACCAGTTCTTGACAACTAGTAACGTGTCAAGCGAATATTCAGAGGGCTTAAGATCCTCTTTGAACTTCGAAAAAATAGCAGAAGAAGAAGGCTTCTACTAAATTAGTGGTTTAATGATGACCACAAACTCATCAGGTGGTTTTGGGATGACCACAAACCAATCTGGTGGTTTCGGGATGAAAACAAACCGAATGTCTAGCAGAAGCTGATGTCTTCTACTAAATGGCATGGTTTTAAGTTGACCATAAACTAATAAGAGCTCAAGGCTCAAAAATCTGAAAGTAGAACTTCATGTCTTCTGCTTAATTGGTGGTTTTAAGATGACCACAAACTATCAAGAGCTCAAGGCTAGAAAAACTATGAATAGTTTTAGGATTACCACAAACCATATCAATAACAATATGTTCAGGAACAAGGCTTCATACCGGAAACTAGGATGCATACTTGATCATCTGTTCACAGGCTCTAAAACAAACTTGGAACCTGACTGAAAACTTTTGATGTTATTCCCCCCTGTCAATGACAAGTGGTTCAAATTCCCTTGACCACCATTCACAAGTATGGCCAAGAAGAGATCCAACACTTGTATAAGCCACTGGAACAATGTGTATGCTTTCACATACCACAGTTAAGAATATAGGCAAGAAAGTAAATAACTAACAAGAAGGCAAATAAGACAAACGGAAAAGGCACGAAGCCAATTCAATTAATGTGTACATCAATAATGTATATATAGTACATATTGCACAACTGTCCTCTAATGGTATGACCGTTAGGGTAAGATAACAAACTGAGATTAGTGTTTTCAACATCCCCCCTTAATCATAAGTTCGTTTTTTCCTGAAAAACGACCACTTCTTGACAACTAGTAATGTGTCAAGCAAATATTCAGAGGGCTTAAGATCCTCTCTGAACTTTGAAAACATAGCAGAAAATGAAGGCTTCTACTAAATTGGTGGTTTAAGGATGACCACAAACTCATCTGGTGGTTTCGGGATGACCACAAACCGATCTAGTGGTTTCAGGATGACCACAAACCAAATGTCTAGCAGAAGCTGATGCCTTCTACTAAATGGCATGGTTTTAAGTTGACCATAAACTAACAAGAGCTCAAGGCTAAAAAATATGAAAGAAAAACTTCATGTCTTCTGCTTAATTGGTGGTTTTATGCTGACCACAAACTATCAAGAGCTCAAGGCTCAAAAAACTATGAATGGTTTTAGGATTACCACAAACCATATCAACAACAATATGTTTAGGAACAAGGCTGCATACTAGAAACTAGGCTGCATACTTGATCATCTGTTCACAGGCTCTAAAACAAACTTGGAACCTGACTGTAAACTTTTGATGTTATTCCTCCCTGTATGGTTCAAATTTCGTTGACCATCATTCACAAGTATGGCCAAAAAGAGATCCAACACCTATATAAGCTACTGGAACGATGTGTATGCTTTCACAATGCACACACGGATGAAGATCAAAACACTGATCTATCATTTGATCATAATCAACTTCATTGATTTCACTGATTTTGTTGTGAGCAAACTGCGGAAATTTCTGAACAGAAACAGGTTCAGAATGGTTGTCTTCACTAAATTTGTTGTGAGCAGACGACGTAAATTTCCAAACATAAACAAGAATGGGTTTTCTTTTGTTGTAGATCTTCTTGCTGGAGTGAGGTTCTTGCAATTCCACCATTTTACAATAATTCAACTCGACAATAGAAATTTTTCATCTCAACAGAAGGGTGTTGGCTTCAACAAAAAATGCACCCACTTACAATCATAATTCAATTTCAACGGTATTTGATACTTACAAAAGGAACTACAATAAGTATCACAAATTGCAACTCATAAAATTATGAACAAACAAAAGTCCAAAATGCAGGAGTTGTCATAAAATTCTGAACAGACATAAGTCCAAAATGCAGGAGTTGAATTATTCTTTAAAATTGTCAATGGTGAGTACGTAAATCTCTGAAATTTGTAGACATGGGCTTGATGTAGAGTTATACAGGCCACTTGTGACTTTCCTCCTTCAAAATTTCTCTCCGAGGGACGCATTACTTCACTTCTTTTGATTTGAGGCCGGGTCAAGGAATCGATAGCGCAATTACCACCGTATACTTATAAACCTTATAATTCCATGAGAACATTACCACCGTATACTTTGAAAATGTTCTCAAGAAATGCATATTTTGTAATAATGTATGTCTCTCTTAAACATAAATTTTGATAATCTTTTTTTTTCACCTTGATAAAAAATAAAAAAACTTCATATAAGGTTTGGAACTAGAGAATGCACGTTTTATCTAAAGAAACTTATACCAGTCAAAGTTTGAATCCAAGCGCATCCAACGTAGGGTTTGTATCCTCTTCATAGCTGTGAACAAACGAGAGCAATAAGGGTTCTTAACCTCATTTAGCATCCGGTGCAATTCATCTTTAGCCCCAACGATATCTCCGGTAGGGTTGTTGGTGATCCAAGTCGAGGATTCAATAACTTCAATGAACAGACGAAATCATGATAACGCTCCCAGAAGCATGAGCTTTCAACGGTTCCTCTTGACAATCATAGCATCTACGTCATCCAGTGAAATGAGCGCTCACTTCTCCACCAAAATTGCAAATAAGATTGATGGAAAGCTTCGGCCCAGGGTGATGAGATCTTGCAATTAGGGTTTCAAACTTCTTCACAATTGCTCGGTGACGCTCCTTCGTTCCAGAGCAACTACACTCCTTTCTTTGCTGATTTAAGAAGCCAACTCTTCGTGCATCCCTTCTTTTTTATTGTTTGTCAATCAGTGTGCGAGTGAGCAGATCGCAGGTCGCTTCTTTCTAATTACTGGTCGCCAGGTCATAGATCTAATGTATATTATGGCAAACCCTCGTCTTTAAAAACGAAATCTAAACTGCCATATCTGGTTGTGGATTCTCCTTCACAAACTCGCGTGATACTTTTTACTTCTTCGTTCACCTTAACAACGGTTAGGGTTTGAGGCAACTCTCAGTTGCAGATAATGAAACCCGTTCCTTGGCTCTCCTTTTCTTCATCTACTATGGAAAACTAAACTACCATGGTGATACCAGGTACTGAGAACTATAATTATAGTATTGTAATACACATTATAGTATTGTAATACACTTGAGAATATAATCAAGAAAGTAAATAACTAACAACAAAATTAAGAAGGTAAAGAAGAGGCGCAAAAAAGCACTAAACCAATTCAATTAATGTATACATCAATAATGTATATAGTCAAGAAAGTAAATAACTAACAACAAAATTAAAAAACAAAAAAAAGCACTAAACCAATTCAATTAATGTATACATCAATAATGTATATAATCAAGAAAGTAAATAACTAACAACAAAATTAAAAAACAAAAAAAACTCAAAAAAACACTAAACTAATTCAATTAATGTGTACATTAATCGATAATGTATATATAGTACATATTTCACAACGGCCGTTAGAAGTAAAATAACACACTCAAATTAGGTCGTTGGAAGTAAAATAACACACTCAAATTAGAGAGTTTTCAACATGATCAAGGCGGTGGCACAATAACTGTGCAGGCATATGTAACAATCAAGGCAGTGGTGGCAGAGAGATGAGGGGGAGGTGACACAATAACAGTGCAGGAAGACTAAAGATATGATATCCCGAGAATGTCATGAGCAGGCATAATAAACGAGGGAAGAGCACCGAGAACGACTAAGCCAAATGAACGACAGATGGGAAAAATGAAACCGCTGATGGCAAACGGAATTAGACAAGTTTCCCTAGCACGTCGCCAGGGGTGCTGCACCCTAAAAGACGCCTTAGGCGTTTTTGACATTGTTCAATGCATTTGACCGACATGCTTATTTATTCCAAGTGCCTTCGCTGTCTTTAGCTAGAATTTACTGTATCCTAAGTGGCTTTGTTGTTTCGTCCCTTTTATTTGATTGGAGCTTGTTGATTACCTTCTCTTGGGTTTTCCCAAATGATTTCCTGGATTTGTTTTCCATTTTATTTCTGTTTGATATATTTTGATCTGTGTCTATTCCATCATCAATATTATTCCACTCTATCCCTTCTCTCCTCACCTATCTCTGCACACTTCACAAACCAATGGTCTGCGTTAGCCTTTGAGCCATAGCCCACAAGAGTCACACCGTGGTCCAGATGGGTTCTGTAGGTGTTTGTGAACACCCCCTGGCGACAAATCCCACGGAGGATTAACTAATTACTACGATCTATAATGGCTTATATGATCATACTCAACGAATGGATAATATCATCAAC
>ML785387.1:0-61484 GCA_009831015.1 Picea engelmannii
TATGTTTTCTTGCGACACTCGTTCCTCCTTTGTAACGTAGCATTCTTTTATTCTTTTTCAAGCTCTTAAAAAATTGAAAAAGACAAAAAAATCAACTATTCCAAAAAGAGGGGATGAGAAATATTCATTCTTTTTTCAGCAGCATAGAGAGTCTCCCTTGGAAAAGGCACATCCTTTCATTTGTTTGTCAAGCATTTGGATCTAGTATGCACTTAGGAATTTGTTCTCGCTACATAGAGTTGTGTCCTCCTCCGTTTGGTTACTCTTCGAAAAACATGGAGAGTTTGTGTTGCCTCCTACATCACAAACTTATGTCAATATCATGCTTCCTAAGTCTGATCATCTTTCGTGCTTTTGTCCAAGGGAAGTTTCACTCAACCTGAGTCGACCTTTCTGCAGTTTGTCTCTTGACTTCCATGAGTTGGCCATCCCGAGAGTCCAGTCAAGTCCAAATTCGGAATCGATGAAGTTCTTTTCTTGATCATTGCGATCCTCATGTATTTTTTCGACGAGTCGTCAAAGACCTCAGGGTAGTGAGTTATACTCTCCCATTGTACTCCTACTTGATTTTTGAATATCTTGAAGTTGTTGCTCGAGCTATGAAGACCTCATCTCCATCCATCAGGCATCACTAGATTCTTGAAGATGGATACTACACTTGTATATCTTCGACTGATTTTGAGATGTAGATCCATTGTATATTGCTCATGGCTACACTTATATAGTTATATGACAATGATCTGCAGTGTATTTGATTGGAAACCATGATTTAGTTCATCCCGAGCATGGGTATGCCCGTCTTGAATAGACAATTGTTGTTTTGCAGATGGCACTTGTCGAACTCTGGTCCTGGGCTCACTAGATTCAGTAAATTGGTGAGGATGTTGTACTGTATTTTGGTCATCAGTTTCTCTTCTATCCTCACACATTAGGGGGCATCTGTTATAGCCCTAAAATTCCCTACTCATGCATACATGGCATTGACCTTGTTACTTGTATATTTTCCCAAAGCATTGTTGAGGAGATCTTCTTAAAAAACCATTTTTTAGAGCATGTACACGCCCTACACCATTATAGCTCGCGTACATATGCTTGTTGCACCACTACAGCCCGCATACATACGATTGTTGCACACTAAACAACCCACGTATGCTTGTAAAAGTTTCAAAAATTAAAAAGTTGTAAGGAATTCGTTGAAATTCACGGGCTATTTGAGGTTTCCAAACCAATTCACCTGATATAGCTTGTCATCCAATTGAATAACCATCCTTTTGTCATATAAAAGGAGGTGTTGGGGTCTCATTTCACATCCAAGCATAAGAACAGTGAGACTCTGCCCAATTTCACTTCCCCTCCTTGCCCAAGCTTTTGCTATCTTTTGTGAGATATTGCCTCAACATTCCCTCATCAGCCCCTTCTTCCTCCATTCAATCCATTCCCTCCCCATGAGGTGATCAGAAGATTGAGAGAAGAGGCTTATTGAAGGTGCACTTGGAGCATTGTAAAGAGGAGTCTGGACCAGGTTCGCGGAATGGTGACCGACACGGATTGTAAGTTTCAGTCTTTGTTTGATGAATAAAATAATCTCTTTTCCCTGTCCCAAATGATGATGTTTCGTGTATTTTTCTTTGATTTATACTTAGCATTTGATATCTAAACCTAACTCATGAATAAAATAACATGCTTGTAGTCCTTGTTTTCCTAGTTTTGGATGCAGGTCAGCCTTGGGAGGAGACATGCAGTCGTTGGAACTACAGAGGTTGAGGAGATCATCACCAGATGTGGGATAAAAGGTACAGTTACCGATCTTCTCTCTTATTGCTTTGTTTTCATTTGTTTTGGTATGTTTGGGGTAGAGTAGAAAATAGATTGACTTTTAGACGATCATTTGCTCTGTCTACATCTTAAACGTTGGTGTAGTTAAAGGGAGGATTTTCCCGCTAGCAGCGTGATTCGGGCGGATCTCCACACATGGGAAGGACTTTTACTTTTCTTGCCATGTTGAGTTGAAATTGGTGACAAAGCGGTGAAAGGGTGAACTTATATATTTTTGAGTTTTATTTTCTCATGCATTAGTGCTTTGTGAGAAAAAGGTCTCATGCATTTTTAATGTTCTTATGAGATGCTCATGCATTTAATTATGCTTTTTGAGATTTTGAAAAAACTCATACATTATTATTCACTTTTGATGTAAAATGATTAATACTTGTGAGAGAAATTAGACTCACATATTTATCATTAAATTATAATTTTGGAAATTGGTTTTTATGTAAGAAACCACCTCACACCAATTTATCATTATTCTCAATTATAGGTTGAGAGAATCAAGGGCATGGTTGAAGAGTCTTTGGGTGGTTTTGAGACTTTTCCCATTATGTACTTGAAGATAGTTTGAGATCCTACATTTATGGATCTTGTTTTTCCTCTTTTGTAATTAGATCCTATTATTGTGGATCTAGGAATTAATGATTTTTTTTTAAGAGTGAGTGAGGAAAAACTATATAATGCCTTATGTGAGCCCTATGTAAGGGGGGAGAGTAATGAGGAATTAATGAGGGGAGTTAGAGAGACATAGTGCTACTACTCCTAAGCATTGAGAGACTTATTCATGTAAGGAATTATCCTTCTTGATGTATGGAGAGATATGAGTGTGAGTAGTCTTCTTGAATCCTCATTGAAGGAGAAGGCATCTCTTATGTAATCACTTATGAGAAGGTCCTAACATATTTTTAAGAAGGAATGAAAGTGATCTGTATTCCAATTGAAGTGGGTCCGGAGACGTAGCCCAGGAGGGGTGAACTCCATTATCAACATCCATTGTTTTTCTCTTGTCTTTTCATATGCTTATTCCATTTTGAGTTCATGTGTTTTATGTATTATTGTTTAAAAACATGGTTAATAATGGACTCATATGCCCTTGAATCCTTATACAAATAATTTGTTAGAAAATGATTCTCAATTGAAGACTTGTGTAGAGTAAGTACTTGCCCATTTTCAGATCATTTGACCATGAAGGAAGTAACTTGGATGCTTGGCATGTGTCTTTGGGAATCCTAACTACACTCCTCCTACACGAACAACTTGCTCCTAGTGCCAAAATGTCCCCTAAAGGGGTGACGTCTTTCTAAATTAGGGCTTCCTTTTGTGTAAAAGCAAATTTTAAGTGAATTGTTTAAAATTATTTTTTAAAAGGGGCAAGATTAGGGTTGTTGACCCCTATTCTTATGGTTTACCCTGATATTATGTGGGCAAACTATTTTGGAAACATTTTGTATAAATAAGAGATCGTAAGATCTCATTTTAACATAACTCTCCTATTGTGAGAAGTACCTGGATTGAAATTTTCACTACACTAGGAGTATTTGGCCTCTTGTGTTATGGAATGATGTCTTTTGGTTATGGTTAATGATAATGATGATGCACTATCTCTTGGATGTCACTTCTAGCTCATTGTGGAGGTTTACTTTGGCATGTTAAGGGATTTTCTTAGATTGGTATGGTTCTTTACTTTGTCAGTATCATTGGAAATTCAAGTTAAATTTGTTTTGGCCAAGGCTAGATAGGGAGTATAAGGATATACACCCCTATCCTAGTTTCCACCATAATTATCAAGCTTCTAAAGTTTGTTGCTAGGGTTTTGTTGAGGAAGTAAGAGGATTTACACCCCTTAATTTCAAACCTTAGCTAAGTTACTTACCTTTGGAAGTAAGAGGATTTACACCCCCAAAGGTTTAGTAGTCCTAGCTCTTTCTTTAAGACCCCATTAACCCATAACTAAAGGCACTAATCTTGTTTTGGAGATATAAATTGTTGCAATGGAAAACGTGAAAGTTTCAAGTAATTGTCTTCTCTCACTTGAGTTTTGTTCCCCTAGCCTTGAGCTACCTTGCCTCATTGAGGCATCCCCTTTCAACCAAAAAATACTTTTGTTGTAATAACCCTAACTTACAGCCATTAGGGTTGCACTAACCCTAGACTAGGCCTAAAAATCTGCCCTAACCTTCTACTAACCTAGGCGCACTTATTGAGTTAGCTAGGAGTTGATTTAATTGGACACGTTTTCTGCAATAAGTCTTGGTTTTCTACAACCATAAGGACAATAATTTCACTACAGAAACCCTAACCTAAACTCACCCATAACTTGTGTTTTCACCGTCAAAAGTTTCTAAGAATTTGTCAATTTATTCTACTTGCTTTAATACAATTTTTTGAGTGGTTTCTTTGCAAGTTTTAGTGGTTGAATTCAGTGTTGTCACAACAAGTTTTCTACAGCCATAAGACTGCAAATACTTTTGCATACATCTTTTATGACAGCCATAATTCATTGATAAAGTCTCATGCTATAGATCGTGAACGTCTCTAGTGTTTATCTACTTTGTTTCAAGCATATTTCATTTGACTTTGAGCAATCTTTCTAGCAGCTTTAGTACTTGTTTTACCACTGATATATATTGTCATTCATTGCTTCATATTAGTGACAATAAGCCTATCTTTATCATCCAACTAACATATTACATTGCAAAGTGGTTTTCCTTGTGTCTCGGGCAGGCACCAACTTCTCGACAATTCACCCAAGGCTTTGGCAACCTCAAATTCATTTAGACTCATCTTGATCTTCCACTTTACATGTAGAACATTGACCTTTAGGGGCCTCACTCTTTCCATTTCCGTTTCCCCCTCCTTTCCCCCTAGGGTCACCAGGATCACCTCCCAATATTGACCTAGTCACCCTTGAAGCGTGAGACCTATATTGAGGTGGCATTGGGTATAGTGTCCCTTAATTTGTCACCACTTGGTGGTTGGGTCAGGATTTTCCCAACCTACAACTTGTGTGATAATAGGGTCAAAAGGGAAATATCTTGAATTATGTTATTTATTTCACAAGAAAGAATCTAGCTCCTATTGAATTAAAATACACCATGACTGAAAAAGAGTTCCTTACAGTGGTTTATGAAATTAATAAATTCAGGCATTACATCACAAGGTATGAAGTCTTTATTCAGACTGGCCACTCTACCATCAGGTACTTGATGAATAAAACTATTACAAATGGTAGGATCACCAGATGGTTGTTGCTGCTATAGGAATTCGACATCACCATTATGGATAGGCCGAGTAAGGAAATTTAGGTAACAAAATTCCTCTCTAGGCTTGATAATAAAGGTGAGAATATTCCTGTTGATGACAGTTTTCACGATGAAAATCTATTTGCTATATCTAGTAATTCTCCATGGTTCACATACATCGTCGATTATATTACTACAAGAAATCTCCCACCTCACTTCTCACCCAAGGAAAAGAAAGGTTCGTTAAAATGAGTGCTCCATGCTCCTAGATTAAGGGAGATCTCTTTTACACTGGTCTTGATATGATTATTCACATATGTGTGAGAGAAGATGAGATGTTCAACATCCTAAAAGCATGTCACAATGAACCTTGTGGGGGGGGCACTTTGCAAATGGAATAAAATCCTACAATATCCTCCATTCAAGCTACTTTTTGCCTACTCCCTTTCGAGATGTCAAGAAGTATGTTCTAGGGTGTGATAGCTGCCAAAGGATGGGTCGTCTGGTTCAAGTCGATGAGATTCCACTTCAGCCGCAAGTCCTTATATGACCCTTTGAAAAATGGGCCTTGAACTTCGTAGGACCAATCAATCCCTGATCCAAAGGTAAGAAGTGCATTCTAGTTTGCACCGATTTTGTTACAAAATGGGTGGAAGTGAAGGATTTATTCAAAGCAACAAAAATATCAGTTGTGGATTTTCTATTTGAAGATTATTACTCGTTTCGGGGTACCTAGAGAAATTTTTATTGACCAAGGAACTCAGTTTACATCTAAGTTGGTAAAGGAAATTACCCAAAAGTATCTCATTGAGCATAGGAAATCTTCTCCATATCACTCACATGATAATGGGAAGGTGAAGTCGACAAATAAGGTTATGGAGGGAATTCTAACAAAGATAGTACAACTACACAAGAAGTATTGATCAGACACACTTCTCAAATCCTTATGGGATTACAAGACAACATGGAGGAGTACTACTGGTTTTCCCCCATATGAGTTAGTATATGGGAAACATGTTCTTCCCATAAAATTTTAGATCAAAATTTTCTGAATGGCATGAGAATTGGGGATGGATTTGACAAAGGCATGGAAGGAAAAAATAGTTTAACTCAATGAGTTGGATGAGATGCATCAGGAAGCTTTCTGACATACTAATCTCATCTAGCAGTAGAGGGAAAAGTGGCATGACAGATTCATTAAGAAGAAATAATTTGTAATGTCCCCTTTTTGGAAAAATTAAATATTTAATTAATTATTTCATTATGTTGCCTAAAGTTACATTTGGCAACTAATATTTAATAAATTATTATTTAATTTTAAGTGACTTAATCAAAATAACCTTATAAACTCACTTTATTAAATAAAGTACTCTTCTAGAAGCTCTGAGAAGGTTGGGTTAGATCTCTCTAGAAAGATCTACAGAGCCTTTAAAAGGAGAGGAGAGCAAATAATTTAGGCAGATTGGATTTGGATCATTTTCTTATGGAGTTCTCAGTGAGCCAAGGTTTTCATTAGGGTTTTGGAAAAACCCTTCCATTTTGGTTTGGCTTCGGTGGTGAAACCATCCACCCTAGTTAGACAAGGAGGAAGATCCAACTAGGGTCTTCATTGGAGCTTCAGTTCTAGCTTCATCTTCAACATTCTATTGGAGAGTCTGTGGCATTGGTTATGATTTTATGTTGTTATTGGGTAATTGCAGTTGCCCTAGCAACGATATATGACTTATATGGTTATGTCCAATATTTTCATAATAATAAAATGTCCATGTTATCTCTCCCATTTTGTGTGTATTTGGTGCGTATGAAATGTGTTTGACGAAATAACAAGGGTTTGCATCCAAGTTAATGCCATAAAATTTATATTTTATTTAAAACCCTAGTTTATTATCCGTGGGATATTACAGTGGTATCAGAGCATGGTCCTCTGCAGCTGTGAGGTTTTTGAAGGGCAACATTATATTGTTAGTTGGACGAGTTAGAGACTCTTGGGGGTGATTTTATTACTACTGGCCCAATTTTATCCTTTGGGGGCGACTTTCATTATGGAGGTCGAACTATCTTGCAGAGACAAACATCTCCAAGCTGGGTCATTTTTCTTCCTTGAGGGCAGATTCCTTGCATTTTGGGAAAGTTTATAGTTGTGGGTCGAGCTCTCCTTTCAATGGGACGAGTTTTGAGTTTGGTGGTTGATTTCTCTCTTATAAAATCGCGGGTTCCTCTTGTCTAACATTTCCTTGCACGCTAGACACATACCTGAGTAGTGGGGGTTGAGCTCTCACTCCTATTAGCGGGGATTTTCTCCAAATCTGAGGTATTTATAGTAAGTTGGGTGAATTTTCTGTGGATAGGAGGGTGAACTTGATTGTGAGAAAGGAGTTCCTCATTATTGAGTGGGTTTATATTCATTAAGGGTCGAATCTTCATTATTCCCTAACTATATGAGATGTGGGGAGGTTGCACAACAAATGTGGGGCGAGTTTGCATAAACTGGGCTTATATTTTGATGAGAGACAACACCAATTCCTTGTGTGGTGATTTATTTCTACATGGGAGCTATTTTCTTGATGGTAGAATCGATAAGCCTTCACTGTGGATGAGTTATCTATGGGAATAACTGAGTATTTCCTTCCCAAGGTCAAGCTAGCTACAAGGAGGTTTGTTGCTCACTAATTTATCAACAGTGGCATGTAATTTCTCTTCAGCCTTGTCTCTGCTCAAAGGGAGTGATATATATATATATATATATATATATGAATTGTACCTACCGTATCAGCAACATATTGTCTCAATACTCAGTTTGTTCGCCCATGTGGAGTGGGACGCCTCATACGCTCTCTAAATCGAGTTTTGGAGCAGAATAAATTAGTCCTCATTGTGAGTCGACTTCAAGAGAAGCTACAATAACTCCACTCAATTATATTTGTGGGAAGCATTATTCATCAACGAATAGAGGCCATTTCCTTAGGCATATTAGCACAACTACATCTTCACATATATGTATTGTTGATATATTGTAACCTGAAAGGAATTATCACCTACAACTAGTTATTCTTGCATCTACACTGAGATTTTTGTGAAGGAGTATGTTACAGGGGTTGAATGGTGATTTATTTATATGATGAGCAAATTTATGAGTAGAGGAGCTAACATCTTGTTGTAGAGAGGCGATACTCCTTTGTTGGACAGAGTTTGTTCATGTTGGGGCAGATTTACAGTCGTTGAAACCAATTGTGCATAGCAGGGACTGATATTTGGCCATAGGGGTTGATTCTCCAATCCTGGGAGTGTATCATTTGTTAGGGGTCGTTTTCCTTGAAGGAGTGGGATGGTTTATATCTGCTAGGAGGGAAAGTTCAAAGACTGACACCTACAACCTATTCCTCAAGTTCTAAAGTTGTTGCATGAATATTTTCTAGGTTGATTCCATGCATCTATAGGACTATGTCATAAGTTGGAGGTCACTGCACTATATTGTCATATACATAACCGTTTATCCCAGCACATGCAGAAGCAACACATGAAGATATAGACCAAGTTTTTCATTAACTATTGCTAGAGTATTTCCAATAGCCTTTATTGTTATGGTTACTTAATGCAATAAATATTTGGGTTCCTACATTGGTGTCTTACTTCAAATTCACAACAGATTTTAGAATTTCATATAAGCTGTGGGAAGCACCTTTTCATATTGTTTTCGTTAAGTGATCAAGATTTATACCCTTCAAGTGGGAAGTTGAAAACCTTTGAAGAGCTTAGGGAGAAACTTTTCTAGTTCATGCAAGAATATTAGAAAAATATGGCAAGCTTGTTAGAACATCCGAAGTGGTTCAGGATGAAGGGAAAAAGATCCAAAGAGACCTATGAAGCCAAAAAATCATTGCACAAGGGAGGTTCAATAGAACCACGAGTGGACTTGTTGGAGGTGCACACATCTAGTCATGATGTGGAGGTAAGCATAAAAGAGGAATGAGCAACGATCTATGATGAGGCCAATATGATGGCAGGATTTATCACTAGCACCAAGGGTGATGGGTCAACATCTTGTGCCACTTACGATGACTTCAAGGACCATGACACCAATGCCAATGTTGGACAGATTGACTGCGCACAAGTTGAGGATGCTTATGAGGATGTGGGTGTGCTAGTACCTACATATGATGAGGAGGCAACCCCATTTATTGTTTATGATTCCTATGAAGAGGAGGGCATGATGCTACCCACATATGGTAGAGGATGGGTGTTTGAGGGATTGCCATGGGACATGGATGATTCTTCACATGAGCCATGCGTGGAGGGTGTCTCACATGAGTCCCATCATAGCATGATATCGAATAGTGCCTTAGGTGATGTTAATGAGGGAAGCATTCTTACAGATGATAGTTTATACTATTTGGATGCAGTCAGACATAGGAATCTATCATGGCGTGAACTGGAGGATCGCTTGTCGGTGATAAGTGATTGGATCACACAGGTATTGACGAGGGTCAATGGAGCTCATATATTCATTGAGGAGTTTATGTGGAGAGCTCAGATGGAGGAGAGACACAGCGGGGTAGCAGGGGAGTCACCAATGCTCAGTTGATGATCATCAAGGAAGCACTAGAGTAGTTGAAGTTAGACTACTTGCAATTGTTTATGCACATGGACCTTTCTCTCAAGTTTTTTGAGTACAAGGAAAAAGAGGTTGAGGAGCTACATTATCAATTGAGCTTGGCATGCTCTTCACCACCTGTAGCAGAGATTTCCTTAGCTTCAACAACCAAGACACTAGAGGGTGTGAGTGTCACGCATGATGAGAGGGAGCGATCTCTTATAATGATTCCAAACGAGGAACATTTTGAGTTGCAGGTACTCAAGGAGAGTCTAGATTGTGCTCAAATTTGGCATTATGGGGATCATGATCCATTTATTTCGGAGAGCACATCATAGACTCAAGGCTTAGCTATGAAGGGGATAGTTGAGAAACTTCCTTGGGGATCAGCCTGCGAGGAAGTATATGAGTCCACAAATTGGGTGGACATATACATGATATACAGGGACACACTCTGGGATACAGGTTCAATCATCATCAGTAGAGTGTTGGGTCTAGTAGCACCTACATGATATAGGATGGTGCAGGAGGACACAATGATGTGAAACAATATACAAGAGTCCTCGTTGACACATGGTGGTGTACGGTGGAGCTTCGGGGTGTTTCCTCTAGGCAGACCTCTTAACAGAGTCCTTGATTTTATCATTAGGATCGAAGACAACTATGGATTGACGAACATTGAAATGCCTTGGTTGAGTAGGGTACATGAAAGGGGATCCCAGGAGTGGAGATTGTAGTGTGAGTGTGATGAGAAGATGATTATGATCAGAGTAGTGCAGAGTCAACATGGTGGCACCTCTTTGAGATTGACATGGGACCCTGGGATTGCAGTGATTGACAACTTGACAACCAACACTGATGGGATTGTTGGTCTATGTATATTTGGTTGTGGGGAGGAGTGGTCTTCTGAGGAGTTGATCGAGTTCATACAACTTATGATTGCTTAGTTGATTAGGGACAATCAGGTTAGATCCTATGATAATACCTCACATATTTGTACTATGAGCGAAGGATGCTCCATATTTTCTAGGATGGTTTGGGACCCCGGTATCATTGTTAGACAGGTTCAATCGATGGAGCATCGATTGTGATAACATTGATTGAGGACAAGCAATATTGGGGCAAGAGGATTTGTAATGTCCCCTTTTTGAAAAAAATAAATATTTCATTATGTTGCCTAAAGTTAAATTTGGCAACAAATATTTAATTAATTATTATTTAATTTTAAGTGACTTAATCAAAATAACCTTATAAAGCCACTTTATTAAATAAAATGCTCTTCTAGAAGCTTTGAGAAGTTTGGGTTAGATCTTTCTAGAAATATCCATGGAGCCTTTAAAAGGAGAGGAAAGCAAGTCATTTGGGTAGATTGGATTTGGATCATTTTCTTGTGGAGTGCTCGGTGAGCTAGGGTTTTCGTTAGGGTTTTGGAAAAAATATTCCATTTTGGTTTGACTTCGGTGGTGAAACCATCCACCCTAGTTAGACAAGGAGTTAGATCCAACCAAGGTCCTCATTGGAGCTTCAATTCTGGTTTCATATTCAACATTCTATTGGAGAGTCTGTGGCATTGTTCCAGGTTATGATTTTATGTTTTATTGGTGAATTGCAGCTGCCCTAACGACCATTTATGATTTATATGGTTGTATTCAGTGTTTTCATAATAAAAAAATGTCCATGTTATCTCTCCCATTTTGTGTATATTTTGTGTGTATGAAATGTGTTTGACAGAATTATAAGGGTTTTCAGCCAAGTTAATGCCATAAAATTTATATTTTATTTAAAACTCTAGTTTATTATCCATGGGATATTACACAATTCAAGGTAGGTAACCGGGCACTTATGTTAAACTCCAAATTTAAGGACTTTAAAGAGAAGTTTAACACTCGTTGGCTTGATCCATGTGAGATTGAAGCTATCTTTGACAATGGATTTGTTAAGATTCAAACCATAGATGATGAGAAAGTCTCCTTGTTGGTTAATGGGTGTAGGCTCAAGTTATATAAAAAACACAAATCTAAAGGGGGAGTTTGTGAAAAATAATATGGAACAAGTTGAAATGCAGATGGTAGGTGAGGGTATTTCCCCACATCCTTCCTCTTCCTAGTTCTCTTCTATTTTTAATAAAACAAAAACAATAAAAATAAAATAAAAAGTTAAAAGAAATCAAAGACCAGTTGTGCAAACCAGAATTCTGGCACAGCTGGGCCGAAACCTTACTTGAAAGCCAAGCTCTTGGCTAGTGAGGTTCCCAAATAAAATGGTATCTTGTGATGGGTTATTTTTCAAAACTTCTTCAAACATTTTATGGTTCTCATATTGTATGATGGGGGATTTATTAAGGCCCTCCTTCTAGCAATCTCGACCCATCGAATCCAACTCTTTATCTGGGCTCCAAGATTAGAGATTGTGACAATGCCTTGGAATTTGTATGCCTTAATGAAAAGTTCTCTCTCTGGTAGTAGTGGGGATGAATCAATTCCTCCTAACTGCTAGATACTGCAAGTTACTCGACTTTGACACATCCATTCGTACTTGACAAGATGCATTGAAGTACCTTGATGCTCATTGACATTATTGGTGAGCAATCTCACATTAGTTAATGACATTCATTAATGGTCGGTAATCCAACGATTCCCCTCCATGTTTGACTTCAAGAAATTTATTCACATGGAAGGGAATTTATAGAAGTGGGTAAGGATGAAGGTTTTATAGCAGTTCAACCAAAGAAAGCATGCAACATTCAATTTGCAAGTTTCAGTACCAATTGTTCCTATTCTTATTCATGTTCCTATTGATATTCTTGTTCTTGTTCTTGTTCCAGTATCATTTGCATTTCTAGGATTATTTGTATACATTTTTTCTGGTTCCCATATTTGTTGTATCATTTTTGGTAATTAATGAAGAACAAAGGATCTCCATTCAAGCATAGGAGTAGTATGAGTAATGGGCACAAGTACATCGCTACTATAATTATATGCATATCTAACATTTTTTTGTAGCAATCCATGATACAAAGTCTGCTTCTAAAATTCCGATCCAGAACAAACTACTTGCACCGGACAACATCAATCAAAACTTTCACAAGAGGTATGGTTCAACAAAGCGGTAAGGTAATTCAAGGTAATCGAAGCTTGGGTAAGGTAATAAATTTTATTTTACTCATTGAATTGGGGAAATGTAATACTATGGAAACCTTATGAATCAAAATGTGCTAACTATGATCCTATCACCCCTGAACCATTGCACATGCATCGAATTGACGACCTTTCAATTACCTCAATCTAGCATCATTGCATAATCCTCCACCACGATCTCCATGAATCACCATCATTCCAAATCCATCGTGTCGATCATTACCTTATGTGGCATGTTAAATCAGATCATGTTGATTCGATCGCCATGATCACTATTAAATATCGATTCTCGTTAAAAACTATATTCACCCGTTATATCGTAAAATTCGTCTTCTTTGTAGACTGAGTCAAATATCATCATTCAAACCTCGTCTCTCCTTGCCGATAGAAAGAATGAAGAGCACACTTGAAATTGAACCAAACAGGGTTGAGATATTAGAAGCATACCCAAAATGTAGGAGGAAGATAGAGAAAGTAGGTTGGTTTCTCTTCTTCATGAAATGCAGTGGGCACAATGCAGAAGTTCCCTAGATGTTTACATTAGGGTTTGATGGAAAAAGAGAAATTGTTGGGGATTTGGAGCTCATGGTATTAGAAGACTCCATTTCACAAGCAACATAGATCTCGTAGGACAGTGAACACTGGTTCAAGAGCAAGCCAATTGAAAAAGTGAGCTAGGCTTGATTTCCCGAAGCTGACTAGCATGAAACCAGAGTGGTCTAAGGGGACGACACAATGTCTATTGAAGAGAAGATATAAAAAACTCTTGATCATGCTGCATAAATATATTACATGTGAAGGCCACTTCATCCTGACCTTCCTTTACCATATGAGGTTCCTATCACACTTTAAAGGATATAGTCTCAACTTGCCCTACTTTTTATGGAAGTTATAGATCAAGATGGCAGCAATTGCATAGAAGAAATTGTATAGCGAGATGATGGAGTGAAACCTCCATCATCACGACCTTGTGAAATTGATGGTTTTGGATGAGTTAAGGAAAAAAAATGACACTTGGGAAATTTCCTAGCCCATGATAAGTTTGGGGAACCTCAAGAAGCAGAACAGGAACCTAAACCTGAAGAAGCATGGGTTGAATGTGAAGACGCTAAAGAAACATCTTCAAAGGAAAAAGAGGAGCGTGAAGTGGTCGAGAAACCTGAAGAAGAACCTGAGAAAATAGAAAAGGAGTTGGGTACGGACAAAGAATACAAAGTCAACCTTGATTTTGATGAAGACGTTCAGGTTATCTAAAGCCGTAAAAATCCAACTCCATAAGGAAGTAGGGAAGTTTCAATGACACATACTCCACCAAGGATGTTGAAAAGTTGGGCCTCCAAACTCCCCAAAGGATCGAGTCAATTTCAGAAAATGATTGAGAAGGAGGTAATACTTTAGATCCATCTCAAGAAAAAGCATTCAAAAAATTTATGGTTAAATTAACAGTTTTGTGTGAACAGTCAGAAAAACATAATAGACTGCATGGTCACCCTGAGATGGAGAAGGTTGTTGAGGAAATCCAATTGGGTAGTTTACACACAAATGAAATCCTAGGAGAAGGGTCGTTGGATGAATTGATTGGTGTTGAAAACTCAATAGGAAGAGACAAGAGGATTGGTAGACTCAAGAGAAAAATCAGAGAGATGACAATTGTAGACGAATACATTAGAAGTGAAAATTTGTTGTTGAGGGATTATAGTGTCATATTTAAGGAGAAGATTTTTCGATTTAAAAAAGAGAACAAGAAGTCGCTAAGGAAGGGTCGGCGATGGTATAGACAGGCCAAGAAAATTTGTCTGTACAATCATAGACTCAAGACCAATCTTGAAGAGTTGCAACCAGGGACTCCTGAACTCAATGTATTTGCTCATGCAGTTGTGCAAGCCTAACATAGGACTTGTTATATTGATCAGAGTACCAACAATTTTGAAGAGCCATATTTTGAATGGTGAGGGAAGGTCCAACTTTGCATGAGGACATGCAACTCCTCATGCATGGGGCATATGTAGGGTTCTTGTTTTGATGTATTTGGTACAATCTGCATGACCTTGTTTTGAGTATTTACCTTGCCACCTACCCATCCTATTACCTCAAATGACATATATTTTTCCATTTTGTCTTCAAAGTGCATTTTTTAATCAAAGGTAATTATGTTAGCCTAAAGCATTTATTTTTCCTTGTTTAATAAATAAAATGTTTTTAATTGCTCAAGTTGATGAGGTTACCGTAATGTTCCTATAGCATGTTGAATAGGTTTTGTAACTACCTCGACGGTTAGGATATTTGCCAAGTTTTCGAGCTGGTTCGGAGATATGGGTTTTTTGGAGGATTAAGTACACATGGACACCTACTGTCTAAATTGACCAACATCCCAACAATAAGAACGTTATTCCTAGTCAACACTTCAATCAATTCTTGTGATTTCATGCCTTTGATCGTGAAATTGTAATGAAATGACCAATTATGTAATTTTTTTGCCAATTGATTTGTCTGAAGTTAATATTGTAATGTTCCGATTCTCTTTAATAAATTGTTTACGAGATTGGATATCTAAGAACTATTGGTTCTAATTTGAATGTAATTGTATAAATATCGAAGGCATTGGTGTCTGAATATACACAATGATAGGAGTATTAAGAAGGAAGCAAGACCGAACTATGTTCAGCACGTGTACTCTACTGATTATGGAATATAAGACTAGTTTATGCTTATTTGTATTCTGAATTCTTGAGTTTGTAAGTGTGTAGTCAGCATACTTATGAGGAAAGGAACGGTCCCCTTCATCTCAGAAGTAGCACCCTAGTTAGTTTTATTTTTGCATTAGAATTACATTTGATTTTATTGCTAGTATAATTTCAGAGTTCGATTCATGTAATAAGTGTGCCATAATCCAGTAGTAGTGTTAATTGGTTGATGTTGTCATTTTATTCTTGTTGTGTGGTTCAACTAATGCTTGTTAGAACATGAATTTCATGCTTTATTGCCTATCAGTTTAATTGGTGATCCTATGAACAAAGAACTGTCAGAGCTGCAGTTGTGGAATTAATGGTCACCAATTCTTCATTGGTCGACAACTGCTCATGATAGATATCTTGTCTGCATGTATTAGTTTTCAATTTTGTTGTTTATATTTAATTAAAGGTTTTCGATTTAGCTAACATACTAGATCCAATAGAGTACCATTGAATATAAAAACCTATATTCAATATGCAATTCTACCTTAGATTATCCACTGTTAGAGGAGCAACTAGTTTTGAGATTTTGTTTCATAGTTTATTAAGAATGGTGTGTCTTTGAGATTTGTTCTTTATATTTTGTGTCTAGTGGTTCATAAGTTTACAAACTCGGATTGATAATTAATGTACCAAATTTCTACCATATAATTCGCTTGACAAGTATATTCCACTTGATTTTTGTTCTAGCTTTTCTTTGTCTATTACTAATAATGATCTCATATCTGATAGGGAGGCAAAGGATTTACAGGATAGTAAACTCTGGAAGAAGGCCATGGTTGAAGAAATGGTTGCTTTGGAAAAGAATGGGGCTTGGGATCTAGCTCAGTTTCTAGTTGGAAGAAATTTTTTTGGTAGAAAATGGGTGTTTAAGAAGAATTTGAATGCAAAAGGTAAAGTGGAGAAGTAAAAAGCTCGCTTAGTAACAAAGGGCTATTCCCGAGTAGAGGGAATTGATTTTGGTGAATTTTTTTTTCTCTTGTTTCTAAATTAACTTCTACTAAATTCCTTTTGTTTATTGTTGTTGCTTTTGAGCTTTAAGTAGAGCAAATGGATGTGAATACAACATTCCTACATGGGGTCTTGAAGAATAAATAATCATGAAACAATCAGAAGGTTTTGTAGTGAAGGGAAAGAAAGAGTTGCATTGCAAGCTGAAAAATGCCTTGTATGGATTAAAACATTCTCCAAGAACGTGAGATCAAAAGTTTGATACTTATATATTGAGACTTGGTTTCACAAAAAGCAAAGCTAATTGTTGTGTGTATTCCAAGCAAGTTGGTGATAATATGTTGGCTATTGGAAATAATATGGAATTCATCAAGGATGTCGAAACCATAGTTTAATTCTAAATTTAATATGAAAGCTCTTAGTGTTGCAAATTTTATTTTAGGCATGGAAATTAAAAGAGATCGAGAAAACATGAAACTATGGTCGAATTAGAGGAAATATGGTGAGACATCATTGAAAAGGTTTGAAATGTTGGAATGTAAACTGGTTCCCTATTATTGTAGGTGTAAATTTATCTACATATCAGTGTCCCAAGACACACGAAGAGGAAAGGGACATGTCCCATGTTCCTTATGATAGTGTTGTTGGCATATTGATGTATGTAATGGTATGTACTAGACTAGACATTGCCCATGCAATGAGAGTTCTGAGTAGGT
This sequence comes from Picea engelmannii, assembly GCA_009831015.1. Lineage (NCBI taxonomy): Eukaryota > Viridiplantae > Streptophyta > Pinopsida > Pinales > Pinaceae > Picea > Picea engelmannii. Next base: position 17,194 of record ML785387.1, read on the forward strand.
ATATGTTAAGACCAATAAAGAAGCATTGGAAAACTGTAAAGAAGGTTTTCAGGTATTTGCGTAGCACAACAGATTATGCAATTTGTTACCAAGGACGACCTAGACTAGATAGAGTGTTAGATGTACTTAGATTCTTTTACGTAGGCTAGGTTGGAGATTTGGATCACAAAAGATCTACAAGGTGTTATGTGTTTATCCTATTTGGAGGAGCAATCAATTCTATGAATAATAGATTATTTTTACTTGCACTCTCAACTACAAAAGTTGAAGATGTGTTTATGTATTGGGTTTGTACAACAAGCTATAAGGTTAGATTGTGTTAGTCAAAGTGGAATATTTTTGGCATGGAACCTTACTTATCATTATAAAATGAATCATATTGATGTTCAGTACCATTTTGTGAGAGACGTGGTTGAAGACAAGAAGGTGTTGTTGGTGAAGGTTGACACTTTGAAGAATGTTTCAGACTCATTGACGAAGTCTATTGGTATTGAGAAGTTCTCTTGCTGGAGAGAAGAAATGAGCATTGTTGTCATAAATTGTTGATCTTGTAAAACCCTAGCCCCCCGTCTGCAAAGAAAACAAGTGGGAGAATGTTGGGAATGTGTTATATTCCTTATTCTTTTCATTGTTTTTGTGTTTTTTGGCCGATGGATTTTTGGCCCATTGTAATCTATTCATGGTTAAGGGATTAGAGTTTTCATTTAATTAGAGTTAACATATTAGGGTTTTGGATGCTACAAAATACCTAAAATATTATATTGTGTATAATCAAGTCAATACAATGAAGAAGATGGAGTTGTGGCTCTAAGGTTTGTTGGTTTTCTTGGTTAAGGATTTATAGGGTAAATATATGTGTACTGTGTGTATGGCATTGTTGTTCTTTCTATTTTTCTTAAGAATCTATATGCATTGTTTCACTTCTAATGTTTAAAACTTGTAGAATGACCCTATTGTAGATTCCTAGTTCATGGACATCATCCTATGGCATTCCTAGTATTCACACCAGGGGACTATTTGGTTGTAACTCGAGGATAATAGTTGCTCTTTCACTTTAGACTGTTATTCAAGAATGGAATCATGAGTTTACAATAAGCTCCATGTTTTTGGATGTCCTTGGTTGTGACGAAGTAGATGCAATTGTCTCTTTTGTGGACCTACACATGTGGAATCTAGCAAGAAACTAGGATCAAGATCGACCATGATAACATTTGATCCATAACAACTTTTCCACTAGAAGGGTCGTGTATCATTGAGGCATTGGTGACAAGGTTGGTAAATACAAGGGAAAAGGACATAAAGGAAATCGAGGATCAAATTGATGGATCTACAATTAATAGTATGCTAGTAACCATGGCAATGCAACTATTGTCAATGCGGGTATGAAGAACCTTCCAAAAAGTTGAGTGCTCCAAACAAGTTATTCATACAATCATGGATATATGTACAAATGAGATATAGTTGGATTAGGCATCCTACCTAAGAAATGAGATCATCTAGAATTACCTAGATGTGTTGGACCAAAACAAGACTTAAAATACAACATGTTCTTGATCTTGTTGGCCTTCATGTAGTGGGGAGAATCAAGAGACAATGACCTGTTACCATGGGATCTAGTCAACAAGCTCATATCCACATGGTACAAAGGGTTGACTTATAATGCATAAAAGGTTGGGAAAGGAAACATTGATACCATCTATGAAGGGTATTACCATGCCATGTGGGATGTCATTCAAGGGCATTTAATATCGCAAAATTAGTGATTGATATGCATGTAAAACTATATAAATTTAAATTAGTCATCATTACTATTATAAGAACCAATGACTTAGCGACAAAGTTGTAGACAAGAGAACGAAATTAAAGTCCTCAGACTTCATGTTGATATCTAAAATAATTACCCCCTAAAAGAGATATTGATTTCTCCATCAATTTGATGCCTGGAGCAACCCCAATATCCAAGACCCCTTACAGGATGAGTACACCAGAATTGAAGGAATTGCACATGCAACTTGAAGAGCTTCTGAAGAAGGGGTATATACACCCAAGTGTGTCACCTTGGGGTGCCCCAGTATTATTTGTGAAGAAAAAGGATGGAACATTGAGACTTTGCATTGACTTCAAGCAGTAGAACAAGGTAACTGTGAAGAACAAGTATCCTTTGCCAAGGACCGATGACCTATTTGATCAGCTGAAGGATGCAAAAATACTCTCCAAGATTGATCTCAGGTCAGCTTATCATCATGTAAGAATTGAAGATGAAGACATCAGCCAGACTGCCTTCCGAGCAAGGTATGGCCATTATTAGTTCACAATGGTGTCATTTGGGTTATCAAATGCATCAATTGTCTTAATGTGTTTAATGAATGGTATTTTCGTAGAATACTTAGATAAGTTTGTCATTGTCTTCTTGGATGACATTCTTATATATTCTAAGTCGGAGTAAGAGCATGAGAAACACTTGAGGATGGTATTACAGGTATTGAGGGAGAATCAATTGTATGCCAAATTAAGCAAGTGCTCATTCTATCAAAAGCAAATTCATTATTTGGGCCATATCATTTCAGATGAAGGAATAGCAGTGGACCCAGAAAAGATAAGGGCCATTGGAGGATGGCCAACACCAAGGAATGTCTCTAAGGTAACATCATTCATGGGACTTGCATGTTACTACAGGAGATTTATTAATCGATACTCAAAGATTGCACACCCAATCACTTCCTTGGAGAAGAAGGGTGTGAAGTTTGAGTGGACATCATATTGTGAAAGGAGTTTCCAACACTTGAAGCATTTATTAACAAGTGATCCAATACTGAGGATTTTTTATCCAAATGAAGACTTCATTGTATGCACTGATGCATGTAAAGAAGGGCTGGGTGGAGTCGTTAGTCAGAATGGGTATGTGGTGTGTTATGAATCAAGGAAGTTGAAGGAGCATGAAAAGCACTATGCTACTCATGATTTGGAGTTGGCAACCATAGTCCATGCCTTGAAGATGTGGAGGCACTACCTCATGGGAAAAATATTTGAGTTGAGGACAGACCATAGTGGTCTAAAATATTTATTTGGACAACCAACTCTAAATTCCAGACAAAACAGGTGGTTAGAATTCCTCAATGAATATGACTTTGATATAGAGCATATCAAAGGTAAAGAGAACAAGGTGGTTGATGCACTTAGCAGGAGGTTGCATGAGATGCATGCTACAACCATTAGCATGTACCAATCAAAATTGAAAGATAGAATTTTAGAGGTTGCAAAATCATATCAGAAATACATGGAGGTGAAGGAAAAACACCAACAAGTTAAATTACCGCAGAAAATTGAAGACTATAAGCTAGAAAATGATGAAATTATCATGTACATGGGTAGAATTTATGTGCCAAATTCCTAGGAATTGAAAAATCTGATATTGAGAGAAATGCATAATGTACCTTATGTTGGGCACTCAAGTTATCAGAAAACTATTGCAGTCGTCAAGAGCCAATATTATTGGCTAGGCATGAAGAAAGAAGTTGCTTATTCTATTTCCAGGTGAATGTCAAAAGGTCAAGGATGAGCATAGACACCCAGCTGGTTTGCTACAACCACTAACCATTCCTGAGTGGAAATGGGAAGTTGTAACAATCGATTTCATCACCAAACTACCTAGAACAAACAAACAACATGATTCTATCATGGTAGTGGTGTATAAGCTCACTAAATCTGTCCATTTTATTCCAGTAAATCTCACTCACAAGGAAACAACATTGTTGATATTTATATGAGAGAAATTGCTCGACTACATGGTATACCCAAGACAATTGTGTCTGACAGAGATCCAAAATTTACATCAAATTTTTGGAAAGGATTATTCAAGGGATTTAGAACAAATATGCATTTTAGCACAACTTATCATCTAGAGTCAGATGGGAAAACAAAAAGGGTGAATCAGATAATAAAAGATATGCTAAGGATGTATGTGATGGATAAATCATCCAAATGGGAGGATTATTGTATTTGGTGGAGTTATCTTATAACAATGGGTATCAAACATCTCTAAAGATGAGCCCATTTGAGGCACTTTATGGCAGAAAGTGCAACACACTAGTGAGTTGGGACAACCCAGTAGATAGAACAGTGGTTGGGTCAGAGCTACTCAGGGAAATGGAAGAGCAAATGATGAAAATAAAACATAATATAAAGGTTTCCCAAGACAAACAAAAAATTTATGCCGATAAAGGAATAACTCACAGAGAATTTAAAGTGGGTGACCATGTGTTCTTGAAAGTAAAAGCCAAGAGAAGTTTCGTGAAGTTGGGAAATTGTTCAAAGTTGGCAGCACATTAACGTGGACCGTTTAAATCCTGGATAGGATTGGTCCTGTAGCATATATACTTGCTTTACATGCATCAATGTGTATACATAATGTATTCCATGTATCATTTCTTAAAAAGTAAGTACTTGATGCTAATCATGTCATTGATTGGAATGTGATTAAGGTGGAGCACGAAGGTGACTTTAAAGTACATCCGGTGTGCATATTGGACTAGAAGATCAAGCAGCTCTGAAATCAATCCATAGGGCTAGTAAATGTCCAATGGACCTAGTACGGTCTTGAGGATGCAACTTGGGAGCATGAAGAGGCTATGCGGGCAAAGTATCCACATCTTTTTGAAGACTTTTGAAGTTTTTTATTGTATATGTGTATATATTGCACCGAGCACAATGCATAAATAAGGGGGAGGGGAATGTAATGCCCCTAGGTCGAATCCCAATTGTACATATAAAAGTAAATGAACACATAGGTTGGTGAGTCGTTGGTACCAATTGTAAATGTAAATATGTTTATAGGCTGGTGACCTATTTGTACCAATTGTAAATGTAAATATGCTTATAGGATGGTGAGTCGTTGGCACTTAGATTTGGTATTGTGCGCACTTGGGTGAGTGCACAGAGATTCATTATCAATATAGGGGCACACAAGTCATAATGTTGCACGCACTTGAGTAAGTGTGCGGTTGTGACTTGAAAGTGCGCAAAGTTGAGTTATATATGACTACATATGTATAGAGGTTGAAGTGCCTGTGTAGTTATTAGGCTGGAGAGACAGATGTTAAATGGTCAATGAGCCATCATTTTAAAATGTAATCACTTGCAAATATTAATGAAAACACATAGTTGTTGCAGACCAACCATATAAAAGAGTATGGGGGACTAAACTCCACTAGATAGGGAAAGGGGGGCTAAGCTATGGGGATTAAGCCCAAAGGAATATTATATTGATATTCCTTAAAGTATAAAGTATGGATAATTATTTTATCCTAAGTTCTAAGGATAGGGACAAGTGGGCCCAAGGTAGTTCTCAACATGACAAGTGTCAAGTTGGGAACATACATACATATAGTTTGGACTTAGTTCATTTTCCTATCATTCCATCATCCTTCCTTCACTCATTCAATTGTCCTCCATAACCTCGTCTTACTGTCACCATATCTGTATCCTGGTTAGTTGGGATTTGGACTAAAGAAGCAGGTTGATAGGCCCCTAGGATATTGAAGAGGTGGGTTGTCAGGCCCATGAGCATTCTCTCCGGATGAGAGAATTGTTGGGAATTGATTCCCGAAGGTGCCAAACTACAACTATAGGGTTCTGAGACTTCATGTTTGGCCTGTTGTTGAAGCCCCAGAAAGAAAGTGGGGTAGCCAAGGGACTGTTGAGCAGAGAAGGGGCACACTTCCTGGGGTGGCACAAGCATGTGGGGAATGAGGGATTGTAGGTTGTTAGTTTGAATTGGCACATGTCACTAAGTTTTTCGCATGTCCGAGATACCTTAGTTGGGCTGCGAATCCTTTACCCAGGTAGAGTTTAGTCCCAACTCTGGGGTGACCCACTTTTGAGAGTTATGAATAGTGCAGTCTAAGGCTAGGAGGAACGTGGAAGGTCTGCACAAAGTTGGTGTTCTTTTAAATCAAACATAAGTGTCAATTGTTTGTTAATTGTGTGTTAATTCATATGTTGCGTTAATATTTATGCATTTGTTTTCATGGGTTTTTTCCCGTGTATGTTGCATGCATATTTCTGTTATTATTTTGTATGAATTTGTGCATTTGCATAATATTTTTATGATTTAAATTAGTATCATAATTTGAAATTTTAAGTGGCATAGCCTAGCAGGTGGTTGGGGATGCTATAATAAATAGGTTATGGGAGGTCGAGGGATGAGATAAATTGGTATCATGACCTCCCCTCACTCATCTCTAGAATCGTGTGGATTGTTGTAAAACCATTCGTGCTAGTTGTTAAGGTCGATTATCATACCAACGTTAAACTATTCAATGAGAAACAATACAAGAAGAATGGTGGAAAATGCCTTAGCCATGTCAACAATATATTCATCCAATGATACCAATATATAATACATGGATGTAATCACCTGAGAGTGCCAATACACTGACAACTCATCAATAGATAAGGATGACAACTCATAAAGAGGTGATCTAGAAATTTGTGATTGTCCAAGGAATTATAGGCTAATAGTTCCTCCTCACAATCATAAGTACAAATAATTATACCCATAAGGGAACAAGAACTAGTGCATAGAGTAACATCAATTCAATCTAAAAATTATGAATTGATCTTCAATGAAGATCTATCTGAAAACCACCAAATATGGTGTTGTGATTTTGTAAAATTCCACCATTAGAACACGTGAGCTCCAATATCTATAATTTGTTCACTAATGTGACTCTAGAATATGATGAGAGTGAACAATGAGAGTGAATAATGAGAAATGAATCAACTTTAAGTTTGAATTTTCCTTAGAAATACCTAACAACCCAATCAAATTCTGAACGACAATAATTGATCAAATGACCATTTAGGTGAACAACATGTCCACAATATGCTCAAAAAAACTGATGAGCAAATAATGTCAATCGACATCCCAATTATCAATATATTGCAAATGATGAAACCTTGACAACTTTGTGGTTGTTGTTGTTGTCTGGACTTTGAGTCTGCTGATCATCATCAATATTCCCCCCTTTGTCATCTAAAAAGTGAGAAGTGTTCCAAAGGGATCCAAACTTAAGCGTTGAGTCTTATTTTTTCAATACCTCTTGAATAACTGCAATTGATAGTTTTGGTATATTATTAATTATTTTCTCTTGATACCATGTATTTGGTGGTTTTGGTTGATGACTAACCATTTTGACTTCACAATGTACATGGTGGTTTTGATTGACCACTAACCATTTTGAATTCACAATGTACATGGTGGTTTTGATTGACCACTAACCATTTTAACTTAGTAAATGTACTCCCCTCCTTGAGGTGTAAGATTACCTTTCTCATTTCATTTATGTACTTCCCCCCTTTGAGGTGTAAGGGAGTACCATTTTGGAGTCATGGACCCAATTTTGATTTTTTCTTAATTGGGTCCCAGTCATACCCAAAATTATCATCTATAACAATTGATTGAAAGCATTACGCTTTTGTAACTTCTCCATGTACATATAACTTGGAATGTGACCAACTCGATGAAAATATTGGCACTTAGCATTCCGATGTTGAACTAAAATATGTGAAGTGGAATCTCCTTGGAGTCATACACTATAGAAATGGATTTCTTCAGAATGGTCGAGAATATGAAAGGTAACTTCCGCATCATATTCGAGTCATGTTATGTATTTGTTGTTGTAGATTTCTTCCCAAGATCTAATGACAGTCTTGGAAATATTGTTTTGAACTTGATGTTCTTCCATGATTTTGGGTAGTATTCTTTTGTAACTTTCAAAGAAAATTCAAGTTTTCATTCACTAATACCACTTCTAGTATTACTCTTGCTTCTTCTTTTGACATTTATTCAAAACTTGTCTTCATTAGTTCAATGTTTATAAATGATTCATTGTCATGACCATTTAAGGAATTATCAATCATATTATTTGGTATATACATACCAACCATCAGTCGATTTGTATCACAACATCAACCATTTCCATTAGGTCAATTGTATCACAAGTTGCATCGACCATGTTCTCAATTTTCTACTCCTTTTCAATTAATTGTAGTTGAAGTGCTTTAATCAATTTATCCTTGGATCGATTTGTTTGTGAAGATCAATAACCCAATTATCGAATTCATGTAAGGAGTCATGTCGTTCTTTGATTTCTAGATTCACATTTTGCAAACACTTTCCTCCTTTGCATATTTTAGATTTCTTGTGCTCTCTTGTGTCATGCTTTCTTGTGCTCACTAGCTTGCACCTGTTATCCAAAAATATTTAGGGTGTCGAGTACTATAGTTCATGCACCCTAAATTGTTCCTCTTACAATGCTTAGACATTGATTAAAATGAAATCCTTATTCAATTTTAAGTAGGTCCTCTTTTCGACAATTTTCACAAGTGAGTTTCAAAGGGCCACCCTTGGTACAATTTAATGACTCAAACTAAATGACTTATCCTTCTTCAATTTTTACAATTCAATGACTCAATCAATTCTTGATTCAAAGAGAATTATCCACAGTTCTTAGCCTTTTGTTGAATTGAGGTCTTGTTTTGTTGAATGATCAAGTTCTTATGCCTTTTTGCACCTTGTGTTTATTGTTGAATGATAAATTGCAGTTATAATCACTATGAGTAGGTTGGAAAAAAATGCATGTGAAAGATTAAGTGTCAAAACTAGACAAAAAAACAAGCATCCAAGAAATCATACACAATCACACAAGTAACATGTGTACCTTGGATCCCCTTGTTTGATTTCGAGACAGGTTTGGAACAAAGAGAAAAATAAAATTGAATTTATTATGATATGCTTTGTATTCTTTCAAGAGGACTTAAACCTCCATTTGCTTTTACACACCTTAATTTTCCATGCCCTTTTACTAAAAAGGATTGACAATCTTTCAAAGTACTATTTTACCAATTTTTCACAAGGGCTATTTTATCAACTTTGACATAAATTGTGCCCACTCTAATTCAAATCAACAAGCATGTATAATGACTCATTAACCACTATACAATTGAAATTGTACTACTCCCATATCTACATAGTTATTTATTTTGTTGAATATAGTGAGATCTACTTATTTTTTCTTTCCAAGTAACAACTCTTGGGGAAAACCCCCAGGTACTTCCCCTCATTTTGAGGATGCTACCCAAGGTAAACCCTAGATTCTTCATTGGACAATGCCAGATCAAAAATAGGGCTCGAAGTCGTTATAAAAATTTACTCATAATAAGTTGAACATGTCATTAACGAGAATAGAACCTGGGTGGGGAGGATAACATTCTATCCCACAACTGCATGAGCTATACCCGATTGACAATAGTGAGATCTACTTGTTCTATAAAAAAAATGATTGTCTCATTGCAATGTCCATGCGAGGTATCAATAAAAACTTGTCAATGCTAAACAAAATATGTTTACTTAATTTTCTTGTTATCACTGCATGGTGGGTGATCTCACTTTCTAGTGAATGAGTTATTTAGGCCATCTACTGTTTAGGAAGACTCATGGGGTGCTTGGATCTAGATTTATGACTGGAAAACAACTAAGTTTAACTTAGTGATTGATAGTATATGGATGTAATCACCTCGTGAACTGAAGAGTGACAACACATTGGCAATTCATCAATAGATAAGGATGACACATCATTAAGGATACATACGACAACTCATAAGGAGGTGATCTAGGTCTTTGTGATTGTTTAGGGACTCATAGGATAACAATTGATGCCTACATCCACAAAGGAGTCAGACTTAGATGATTTCGGTTGAAAATTAGAAGACTTAGACCTTGGAAGGTTGGTATAACTACCTATTGAAACTTCATATATTGACTTATCAAAATAAAATAACCCATTAGAGAAGATGCATGTAGTGATAACTTTTAAAGAGGTGGTATCACAAGTTCCAATTCCCTCATTACATAGAAATAAGATAAAGGTCGTTAAGTTACCAATGCACTCAACATCCAAGGGTGTTGTAGCTTTAAAGGACATCAATGTAGTCGAGGCAAATAACCTCGTTACTTAGTTGGGCTTATTGTTGTGTAAAAGGAACTGAAAAAGTGAGTGCAAGATGCTCAAGAGAGGGACATTGTGGTATATGTTGGGAAAACCTAAGCACAACATGCATTAATTTTGTTCTTATAAGAGGTATTGTGCCAACTACCAAAATCCTTCTTATAGATTGGGAAGCCATTGAAATCATTCAAAGTGGTCGAGAAACCTCACCACGTAATCATGAAAGAGACAATGATCCTCAGGCAAGTAGTAGAGGTCAAAAAAGAATTATTTGAGTCCACAAAGGAGGTTAGGAGAATGAATGTGGCAATGTAGGAAAGGTAGGACACACTTGTAGTAGAATTAGAGATTGAAGCGAAAAGAAAAGGAATGTCATCTTTGGTGAAATCAATGATCATTGAAGCCAAATCTAAGCTACATAGGCTAGAACAATTATGACACAAATGTCACTCTCTATGGACCAAATTTTCATAAATATGAAAATGTTATGGCAAATCTTGAGAAATTATTGATGATCAACTAGAACAATATCATTAAAACAATAAAAGATTATATGCATAAGTTGTTGGGACCTATAATGCCTAGCCAAGGAACTCACAAGGAAGTCCCAAGGATAGTTGACCAATGGAAGCTAAAGTCAAGTCTTATATGAAAAATGTCCCAAAAGATGAAACTTCTACTCAAGATGCCACTACTAAATCCGTTCAATGGCTTCAAAATCCAGAAGCAACTAGAATTTGGCATTTTAGTCATTTGTTAAGTCCAAAGATGCAACAATCAATGAAATTCTAGAGTTAGAACCATTTTTTTGACAAGTGGGTGTTGCAACCATCTTAGGATGAGTTGGAAGGTGTGGTTGAGGATAGTTGTGGCCAATTGTTTACTAAGGAGAATAAGCGTTTATTTTATTCCAATAGAGAAGATTGCTCCACCAAAGACTTGAACCCATAGAATCTTGAGTATGCAAATAGAGACAAGGCAAAGAATCATTTGCATAACCAATGCTTTAGGACACCATGTGATTTTAGATTAAAGGGGAAAGGCCCTTTTGTAATAGTGGAAACTAATTGGAAGTTCTATATTCGTCATTATTCCTTTGTAACTGCTTTAATTGGTATATCAATACATATGCAGTTAACATTATAGGTCATGGGGTTGTTGTTGTTTAGTTTTTTAGTTGTTATGTTGTATGTTATTCTGTGTGTTGTTGTGACTATGACACTACTGAGCTTTGGACAAGTATAAGCCACAATGCTTGGATATAATCCATGTTTAAAGTAAGACAATGGGATTACATGATTGTTCTACCTATATTTTGTTTGTTATATATTATCTAGATGATATTTGCATTTGAATGGTTTCTACATATGACACGATTCTTAATTTAAAAAGATAAAGGTTAACAAATGAAATATTCTCTTCCCTCATTTCCTAATTCTATGTGCATAAATTAAGTGAAAATAACATGACATCCCTTAGGTGAGACCTCCCTCCTTTGGAAGGTTGAGTATGTTGGCATACTAAACTATCTCGGGTCTTTTTTGGACACCTTACATGGATCTTGGGTCCCTAAAAGAGCCAACACATGGAATGAGACTTCCTTTCTTTGGAAGGATGAAAATGTTTGCATCTCTAGACTATAACCCTTTTGTTGGACATTTACACAACTCTGGGTATTAATTGGAGCAAAAAAATGATTCTATTGTGGAGAGCTCAGTCGATGCGTGGTGGGAGTGATGCAATCGAATACATTTACATGCAGATCAACATGTTGACATGTCAAGCTATAAGTATTTACAAATAAAGGTGGAAATATTTGAAGAGATTTACTTGTTTGTGGAGGAGTATAGGGAGATCTTTTATCCAAATTCCTCTTATTCTTGGTTAAATTTAACAAAGGTTGGTGGAGTAGACCTCTCATGCCGGTGATCATGTGTTAAAATTGAATGGAGCATTCTGGATTTGTTCAAGTTGTAGACTCTATATGACGAGTTTACACACACAATATTTTTTTTTCGTTCTAGCATGCTATTGAAATTTTTATGCTAGAATTAGTGGTAAAGTATCATAAATCTATGACTAAAGCTCTGGAAGATTTAAAAGAGCTCTGTGTAGAAGGTTAATTGATGAAACTTCCATATGGATAAATATGTTGTTGTTCAAAATTTAATTGTTACCTAACCCCGTTGACATAGAATCCTAAGAAATGTGCATGGGGATAGTCTTGAAGGGGAGAGAACGATGGAGTTGATGCATTGTAGAAAACCTTGGAGCTCACCTAAAAATAGTTGCAATAGAGTTGCAAATTGATTGAGATGAACATGATTATAAGAGGAAGAGTTGTGAGAATTGTGGCATTGGTATTAGATGATCAAGTGAGGGAGTATAATGTAGGATTTATCATGAAAGACAAGAGGATGTTGAAGTTGCAAGAGTTGAGTAATAAATGATAAATTTACCCATGTGATTATTAAGAGGGAGTATACATTGGAGCAAGTTGCACTTGAATGACTTAAGAAAGCATATACTAATCGAAGTTGGGAAAATGACGATTGGAAGGATAGAAGGACTCTTACACAAGAGACTCCATTAACCCAATTGATAAGGCACTAATCTAATTTGCATTAGATATATAAAATTGTTGCATTGGTATGCGTGCATTTTTGAGATATTGTAATTGTTCAAGTTGGAATAAATTATTCATGTTTTAGGCTTCTTTGTGCCCTAAGGGCATCTAGTTTAGCCAAATATTATCTTTGCTATTACAAATTAATGCTATAGCCATTAGGGCTGCTGCAAAATCGCTTTTTCATCAACTATTTCTCACTATTCTGCTGTTGAAACTTGCTTACAAATTGTTATTATTACACTACTTGTTATTAGTTATCATTTGGGTGGATTGTTTGCTGATTTTGGTGGCTACAATTTGTTTGATACAGCCACTTGGTTGTCATAATAACTTGTTGATAACATTTAATAAACAACCTTTAATGTCATCAAAGTCTTGGCTAAATCATTGGAGGTTTAACTAGTCATTGCTAGCTTGTACATGGTTTTTTATGGTTAGATTTGCAGCTATTGTTATAATTTGTTGTTGATAAATATATTTCCATACTGCTGCAATTTGGGACAGCAAGGCTTCTTGCTTGATCCCCATTGGTTCAAGGCTTGTATATCTATCATTTGTCTTGTTCCGGGCAGGTTTAACATTGTTTTGCATGTACACAACCCTTGGAAACCATTCACCCTTCTACAAGATTCTTATTCAAGCTTTATTCAATTTCCAACCTTGAATTATAGGGGTGTTAAACAATCATTTTCACACTTTCCATCTCAATCCCCCTAGGGTCATTGGGATTCCCCCCTTGTGGTGATTTCATCATCACTAAAGCGAGGGGACAGTCTATCTAAGGTGATAGTGGGTAGGTACTCTCGTAGTTTTCATACTTCCGTAGATTGGGTTGGGATTTTCCCAAGATACATATTGTGCAATAACCTTTTGTTTCCACTGGAGGGAAGGATTTTGAATCCTCTTTCGAGCCCTAACGACACTTTGGCAAGCATTGATCCCAAATCCTTTACCCATACTTTCCTAGTGACTCCATTTGAGAGAAGTTCACTTTCCTTTCTTGATGAGCCTTTCGTAACTCTCATCTGGAGACTCCACCATCCCATAATCCACCAACCTTTCCCCAGGAAGAGTTAATCCTTCTAAGGTTTACTGAATAAGGCCTCCTTATATCTCCCCCATTGTCAAAACCTTATTCCAAGGTTGCCTTCCCCTCAACACAATGGCTCACACTTGGTCCAGTAACCTTTTCAAACCATTCAACTTGGCCACCTTTGTTGGATATCCCAATGTTATGCACAAAGAGATACATGAATGGTTGCCAATATTCAATGGAAATAATGTGGTGGCATTGGAAGACCACCTATATGCAGTAGGTGTGGCCTTATTGAATGAAGGTGTGGAACATGAAGACATTGTGATGAGGCTATTGGCCATGTATCTTACTGAAAATGCCCAGAGGTGCTTCAGAGGACTACTCAATGATCATTTGGCATCCTATGATGATTTCGCTAAGCTTCTCAAAAGATATGGTCAACAAAGAAGGATAGCGGATTGTTATTAGCACAATTCAATCAAATCAAGAAAAAGGAAAATGAAACAGTGAAGGAGTTTGATACTAGATTTGATAAGTTGTATGATCAGATACCAACCGATCTATGTCCACCCATAGCAGTCGTTCATGTCCTATACATGAATTCTTTTGAAGGACAATTTGGTTTTATCCTCAAGGATAAAGTGTCAAACACTTTAGCAAAGGCCAAGGAATATATTGCACATATCAAGGAAAATCTCATCAGCTCAAAGATTGATCCCTTTTAGTTCCCTCGTGCTAAGATGGAAGTAAAAGAAAAAACTACAACAAGTATTGCATCAAACCCAATTACTCTCCTAGTTCAGAAGTTTGATAAGATGAATACTCAGTTTGTCCAAAGTCAGAATCAGATTATGAACAGGTTGACAACATTGGAAAGAAATCAGTCCGCTCTGAGACCTCAAGTTTTCATACAACCAAACCCAGGTTGGAAGATGAGGTCTCAACATGAGGCAAAGGCTCCCAACACATTGAATATGGTTGGAATGGTCAACATAGAAGAGTTTCCATGGTGCTTGCCTTGTAATGAAGCACATTCAGAAGATTAGTGTCAAAGATGGACATAAGAAAAGGGTTCAGGTTCTTCAAGCGAGATGAACTTCATTGATACAATATTTTCTCTTCAAGACGATGAGTGTATAGATATTACACGAACAAATTGAGGAGGTTAGAAAAAGGGCTTCCAAGAAAGGGTGACTCTTCTTATCCAACTAGATGAGAACACGAAGAATAAGTTAAGGAAGAAGGAAATTTTGACATATACAAGTAGAAACAAAGCTTCAATTCCACCACCATCAGCTCCAGTTCCTCCATCGCGAGAAAAAGAAGCTCCACCTCAACCAAAAAAAGAAGTGCCTCCTCCTCTTCCATCGTTGATGCATGACTTTTTCCCAAAACCTACATCGACAAATGAAGAACTTCAATTGAATATAGATGTGTCGACCATGATTGGGAAGATGATTATGTCAGTAACTACAGTCAAAATGTGCAAGATCCCATCTATAATAAGAGAAGTCTTGAAGACATTAAAGGTACCAGATGAAGAAGAAGATCCTCCTATGATTTTGAAAACTATGTATCATGGACAACAAAGGGAAGAAAACCCTCCCTTATATCTTTCTTTGGGTGTGAATGGTCTTCGCTTAAACAAATGTATGTTGGATTATGGCGCTTCAACAGATGTGATGTCCTTAAGGGTCATGAAACAAATTTTGTTTGAAGACAACCCGCCCATATGGAAATGTTTACGGCATTGATTAAAAAAAGGTGAAGGTATATGGTCTCATAGAAGATGTATAGGTGTATTTACTGGACTTCCCTCGTATCAGTCTCATCATGAACATAGTAGTGATTGATGTTCCAGACGCTTGGGGCATGCTTTTATCAAGAATTTGGGTTGCCACCCTTGGTAGTTTCCTTGGTATAGATCTCCCTTATGCACATATCTCCCATGGGGGATGGAACCTTTGAGATTTTGTATATCCAATAGGTGGTCAAGAAGAATGTAATGGATTCGAACCACTATGACTATCACAATGATTGTGAGTTTGATGTGCCTTAAGAGATCATTGAATATGACCCTCGAGATTTTCCTTTTGCACAACAAGATTGCATAGACACATTACTTTCAAGGACAGATGAATACAAAGAAAAGCTTGCAAAGTTCCAAGGAAAAGAATCGTGATCTATCAAGATACTCAAGAAAGAAGAATATAAGAAAGATAAAGAGCGAGAACAAGCTATTAGAGATATGGTCAAGGCAAAACCACCTTCACAACCTTACATTGAAAACATACCCTAAATTAAATTTAGTGAAGGAAGCCTCTCACTCATGTGGGACAAGAAGAAGGGCAAGCCCAAGTATGATAAAGGGAAAAAAAATTATGTCTTGGTCCTTACATTGTCAAGACGAATTCTGAGAAGGGAACACATTAATTATCTTCAATGGATGGGAGAAGGAATCCATTACCAGTTGATGGGTCTCTTCTCCGACCCTACATTAAAGGAACTTGTCTTCAAAGCCATGGGCCCCAGGTAAGTAGGTAGGTCATTTTCCTTTCCCTTGCATTTGCATTTGCTTTCTCATGATAGTTAGTTACATTTACTTATATTTGTATGTGATATCTCATTTTCATTTCACTCTACTTGCATTATTGCATGCTTGTTATGATCATTTGCTTTCATCATATCACATGCTAGTTTAGAAATTTTTGAAAAAAATGCAATTTTTTTTAAAGATTAGTTGGAATTTTTAAATTTCGATCATATCGACAATGGGTGAGTGAGCCACCCTCGATATCCAACATTTTGTTTATTTCAGTGTGTGTAGGAACATGTCTTACTAGAATATTTTGAGGTTCTCATGCAGTCTACGATGAGTACATGTCCCCGAGTACAAGCCAAATGTTATCCCCCATTCCTAGGGATATCTAAGGAGATGATGTCTCAAGGCCCTCAAGTTGTAGACATGGAGTACTGAGAGGCATATGAGCAAGAAGGGTCCCCTATCGTACCACACACCATCACCTGATCGATGGAAGCAACATCCACCACACCCAACTTGGCCCATAGAGGATAGCAAGTCTTGCTTCATGAGGTAACAAGTCTGATGTCGTGGTAAGTTTCATTTTAATATTTGAAGCATTTGAACAAGTTGCAAAGGGTCCTATCTTGATTTTGAAAATGTTTACTTGGAAATTATGTTTTTTCCTTATTTCACCTTGGTGGTTGACATGTTGTCCTAGTAAGTGGGTGACCCTCGGGAAAAGGGTTGCTACTAGGGGGTCTCCTCGATGAGTCATCGTACCATTCCTGCTCATACTTTCCATCTTCCATTACTTTTCCCCCTCCATTTCCTCATTTTTTAGGTTTTTGAGCTTATTGACCCAAGGAAGGCATGTAACTCATTTCATGGGAAGAAGGGGCCACTAGGCTCGAAGGTGCCCTGGCAAAAACATCATGCAATAAAATCTCGCCCTACGATCTCGAGAGCAATGAAATGCCTCTCAAAAAAATGAGGCACCCATAAAATAAATAACTATTTGATCAATGATGCTTTCCAAGGTAGAGCGTATGTGGGCTATGAATTTCCCTTTTAGTGCCCCTTATTGTCTTCAACTTCAAAAAGCATGCAAACCAAGGTAGAGCGTATGTTGGCTATGCATTTCCTTTTAGTGCCCCATACTGTCTTCAATTTGGAGACACGTGCAAAATCAATGGCTAGTAAAGGGATTGGAAAAATATGCTTTGAAAACAAAAAGAGGAAACAGATGTGGCATGCCCTCAACAAAGGCACACATAAATGAGACAATATGAACCCTTGTATGTCAAGAAAACCCATGCCCAAAAGTTACACCCCCATCCACCTCATACTCTTTTGCATGAATCATAGAGGGTCCACTTGGGAACACTCCTTGACTTGGGGAATAATCCACCCAATAGGGCACCTTGACAACCATCCCATACTTAAATTTGGCAAGTCATGTAAGGTCTTTGAGCATTTGTTTATAATTTTGAAAAGGGGGGATTTGATGCACATGTTCAAGTGGTTCTTTTATTAGATATGGCTTACTTGGAATGATATTGTTACTTGTGGACCCTTAGAGGGTGTACTTGTTTGTCTTTGCAGGTCCTTGACATGTGAAAGCTTGATGATGGAGGCACAAGGTTCTTTGGACCTTCATTGGGGCATGAAGCCCAAAGGTTGGATTATGCACCCCCTCTCCTTGGACACATGGGAAGAGGAACGTTGCCTTTGGAGGCACTTGAACACCATGAGATGAGAATGTTCCAGCCTTTTTCACCCCAACATTGGCCCTGGAAGGCCCAAAAGGTCACCTTCGATGCCTTAGATGTCATGTGAAGGCTAGGGTTTGATGGGGTTTCTCATGGTTGATGATGATGTGGCTTGGTTTGATGGAGAGAGAGAGATACTTGGCACATGCTAGAGCACTTGGTGACATGATTTATGGCCTTTGGAGGCCCAATGATCTTCAGCCTAGGCCAAAACGTCTCTCTCATAGGCCCTACACCACTCTTTAGAGCATGATGTCACCCTTAAAAGCAGATTTTCTTTTTGTGATTTTGAATTTTAAGATGTAAAAAGACAAATAGGGAGCTTGGCCTCTCTAATTTGATGTTGAATTTTCAAAAGGTGGACAAAAGGGTTTTAGGCGACCTCATATAAATAGAAGTCACCCCTTTTGTCATTTTATCATAACTCACTTGAGAATTACATATTACATGGCTGAAATTTTCACCCTACTTGGGAATTTTGCTCTATCTCTCTCTAGAATGTCTCTTGGATGCTAGTACTTTGTCTATTGGTGAATATAACTAGAGCGCTATCTCTTGGAAGGCTTTCTCTTGGTATTTTGGTGGAATATACTTCATAAAGAAGGGTTTCCTCATGTTATTCTTGGAATTGGTAAGGAATTTATGCATGTATTGTTTGGTTTTTTCTTGTTTCAAGCATTGGTTTGTCTAGACCCTTGGAGGAGTATAAGGGTATACACCCTCCATAAAGTCTACCTTGTTATCTTTGAAGAAGCTAAATTTTTGCAAAGTTTGCTACAAGGAGTAAAATGGCTTACACCCTTGGAGAAGTAACAAAACTAGCTCTTACACAAGAGACTCCATTAACCCAATTGATAAGGTACTAATATAATTTGCATTGAAGATATAAAATTGTTGCATTGGTATGCATGAACTTTTGAGATATTTCAATTGTTCAAGTTGGAATAAATTCTTCATGCTTTAGGCTTCTTTGTGCCCATAGGGCATCTAGTTTAGCCAAGTAACTCTCTTTGATGTTACGAATTAATGCTACAGCCATTAGGGCTGCTACAAAATTACTTTTTCATCATCTATTGCTCATTATTCTACCGCTGAAACTTGCTTACAAGATGCTATTATTACACTACTTGTTATTAGCTATCATTTGGGTGGATTGTATGTTGATTTTGGTGGCTAAAATGTGTTGCTATAGCAATTGTTTGTTACCTCCACTTGGCTGTCATAATAACTTGCTGATAAAACTTAATAAACAACCTTTAGTGTCATCAAATTCTTGGTTAAATCATTGGAGGTTTAACTAGTCATTGCTAGCTTTATTTCCAACATCTTGTATTTCCAACAACAAGGCTTCTTGCTTCATCCCCATTGCTTCAAGGCTTTTATATCTATCATTTGTCTTGTTCTGAGCATGGATAATTTTTTTTGTAGGTATACAACCCTTGGAAACCATTCACCTTTCTACAAGACTCTTATTCAACCCTTCTTCCATCTCCAACCTTGACCTATAAGGGTGTTCAACAATCATTCTCACACTTTCCATCTCAATCCCCGTAGGGTCATTGGGATCCCCCCCTTGTGGTGATTTCATCAACACTAAAGTGAGTGGAGTGTCTATCTGAGGTGACAATGGGTTGGTACTCTCGTAGTTGTCACACTTCCGTGGATTGGGTTGTGATTTTCCCAAGATATAGATTGTGTGATAACAAGCCCAAATGTATTAGATAAGGTGGTTACATTGAGATACATGATGATAACAATGTGCGAGTTGTTTGAAATGGTGGGTTAATGTTTGTGTCATGGCTACACATTAGAGCTATGATTGCTCAAGATGTTCATGACAAGGTTATTTAAGCAATGATGATGTTGGTACACCCTTGGTGCCACCCACTTCGTCCTGTCAAGTTTTTCTGACACCCATTGTAGTTATCATGCATGATGCCAATGACAAACTTTTCAATTAATTCTTAATTAACGTAGTAATCAATTGAAAATTTGTGCATTTAATTATCAATCTGGGGTCGTAACTTACTTACGAACTGTCGTGCACAATCTATGCAAGAGTAATGTTGCTTTAACTATGGCGTTGTAGCACTTTCAATGATCACAATTTCAAGATTCAAAATACTTCAATTAAATCACCAAGATATGGTTTTAACGATGGAAAATTAAAGAGCACAGTTGCATGAAATTGAAATCAGACTTGGAGGAATATAAATCATTATGTGCGGAAATTAAAATCACTCTTGCAGAAAGTAAAACACACTTGCAGAAATTAAAATCATGCTCGCGGGAATTGAAATCACGCTTGCAGGAATTGAAATCATGCTTGCGGGAATTGAAATCACACTTTGCGGAATTGAAATCATACCTGTAGGAAAGAAAAATGATGCTATGATTGTAATGTCCCCACTTTGGGACATCATCACAGTGCAGAGATTTATGATGACCAGAGTAGCTAGATGGATGTTATAGCGAGTACAGTGGTATTTGAGAGGCATTGTGGGGTTCAGCTTGCATTGATGATCATATTCCATCATTATGAGCCATTTCGCACAGGTTGGCTTTGGTTTCGTTGCATTTCGACGATTTCCATGATTTTGACTATTTTGAGTTATAAGTTAATTGAAATCACTAAAGAGGTAATTGTGGGCACATTACTTGGAGGAACCTCTCAGTGTAATAGCTCATTAGAATCGAGAGGAGCAACACTATAGAATGGGATGGCTAGAAGTGACTTTCAGTGGCCAGGGAAGCCACAAGGAGAGATAAGGATCTTTTCAGAGGGAAAAAGGTTAATTAATTAATTAAATATTAATAAAATGAAAGTCACTTTGGAGGGACAAGGTGAGCCAAAAGTATAAAGGAAAGGCAAGGGCCTCTTCTCATTCATTCATGTATGTTTATCTTTTGATATATGGCTTTTAGCTAGTGAGCCCAACATTGGGAGTTTTGAGGGTTTTGACATAATAAACCCTAGAGGACGATTCGGTGGTGAAAGATTCCACCTAGCTTGTCCCAAGCTTGGTCTCAGAGATGCAATACTCTCCCACACCATTCTAGTTCCAGATCTACTCAGTTGCAGGAGGATTCCACGTCAGTTGCTCATGCAGATAGAGAGAGGGTGCACCAGTTGGGGGTTTCCAGCAAGGGGGGCGCACCATTCATTGAGGAGGGATTCGTCCTAGCCAAGGAGAAGGGATTCCTGGAATTCTAGGTATTGGGTTTCCTTTGCAGGTGTCTTGGCATCATTCTTGGTGGTTTTTCGGAGTCTTTCAATGGAGGATTGATTTGTATTGAGAGTGGGACATTTTCCCAAGGGGAGGGCGCACCATTATTTGGAGGGTAGCTAGATCTAAGGATCTAGCATGTATTTGAGGATTTGAGCACTTGGGTTCTCATTGTAGCGTCCTGATCTATCATTGTGGAGAGTTTCAGAGAATTTGGAGGCCTCCTTCATCAGGGCCAAATTATCTAGGGCTTCAGTCATCCAGTGGGGCGCACCATTCAGTGGAGGAGTTCAGATCTACAGAGGTTGAGAGGGATCTTGGAGATTCGGGCACCTGGGTTGTTCTTACCATCACCCGATCTACTGTTTGGCATTTTCCTGGAGGTGATTGGACATCGTTGGCACTAGGGCCGAATTGTTGAGGAGCTTCAGTTATCTAGCAGAGTGTGGCATCTTCCAACAGTGAGGGGTTTGGCACTTGGCATTGGTCTTCATCTCTTATCCAGCCTTTGGAGGCTTATTTTGTATTGTTGGGAGCATTTTGTAGCAGCTTATACTTGTTATCTATTGTCTATCATCTTGGCCATCTATTGAGCATTCCAGATCAGCATCTCCATTGTAGCAAGTTCTTATATTTTATGAATAAAGAAGATTTGAGATGTTTTGGCTTGTCTATCTTATTGCATATGGTTGAGGTATGTTCCATGGATATCTCTTTCTGTTATTTGCTGCATACACACATATAAACACATCTAAACAAATGGATCAACAAACTGTTTGACGAAATACCACAACCAGTAAAAGTTTAGAAAAGACACCAAAACAATGATGATCCTTGCATAATGGCTTGGGATCATTACAATGATCTAATGGTGACTTGCTTCAAGTACAATGAGATTCTTATTTTATAACTATCACATGTTCGTTCATCCAACATCAATTCAATAATATCAATCACAAATTACTAAAGATAAAAACTATAAAAAACAAATGAAATGAATTTCAGTTGCAGGCGGAGCTGCAACAACATGACTTGCAGCACAAAAGAAATTACAATGATATGAGTTGCAACAACGTAAATTTCAACACAACACAATTTATAGCGATGTGAATTTCAACAATGGAAATATTGTATGACATAAGCTAAAAATACACGAATTACAGCAATCAAACGAGAGATTTGTCTATGTTATGAAAACCAAACCAACAATTGATTCACAACTTCAAGCCAGAAAATTAAATCACACGAAAACTTGTAGCACTATTCTAGGTGTTCAATTCAAATAGAAAACATAATATGTGATAAACTATTGAGCGATTAAATTATGAATTGAAATGACAATAACTGAAAACAAACATCTACATCATGCTTGAAGTTACAACAAATAAAAAAATAAATAGAAATTAGTCAAAATTGAATCGGAAAGAAAATGCTAACCTCTACTCCTATCATACAAGAAGTACTTGGCTAAGGAAGGGGACCTTCCCCCTTAGACCAAGTACTGATTGATCACACCAGAATCATAGAAACGTTAAATCATAAATGCACACATGAAAGCAAGAACAAGAACTTATATTTCTGAGTTGAAGAGATATAATTGAAGAATGTGTATGTTATAAAATACATAGATATCTAAAATAACACAAAGAGACAGATTGAGAACCATGAGAATAAGTTGTTCATCCATTTACATTGATATTGTAAAATTTTAGTAACAGTTAATGGGCCTATGCTGACTTAGAATTGCAACAATGGAGAGTATTTTATGCAAATTTGTGATAAAGAATCACCCTTTTCTCTCAACTCGTGGCTTATTTTGGAAAACGAACTAGTGAGACACATTTTGATGTGCTACAAATGAAACCCATGTCATGGATTCTTCAAATTCATCTTCATCTGTTTGAAAATTGGGATGAAAGTTAGTTGTTTCAAAATTGTTGTTAATTTGGGTTCGTACCCTTATCTTATGTTGGAGGTCCACACATGCGATTTGTGTAAGGTTTGATCCACCTAGATACATTTTCTCAATCTTAGGAACAAAACCGTGTTTTGGATTTTCATGTGGAGGTGTGCTGGTATGCCAATCTTGGAATTGCAACAACAGTGTCATATTGTGCTTGGAGTCGCAACTATGGTGAGAAATTGCAGACATTGTCGGGACTTGCAGCTACTAAAAGGCAGCCATTGTAATTGCTCTATATAGCAATGTTGGTTCATGATCGTAACAAGTTTCTTAAGAAATGTGCAAGAATAGTATAAGGAAAGTGAGGCAAATTGGATAAGGAAAGTATCAAAAAGGAAATGATTAATGAAAAAGGGTAAGCAAAAATGTATTAGACGGGTGTTGAAAGTATGCCAATTTAGGCACTCGTCAGCTAGCTTGTTGGTTCTACACAATTAATTTTATGCACATCTGCCTCTTTTAGTATTTTTTGCGTCAATATTGGAAATAGTTAAAGCCCATCCATAGTAATTTCTAGTAGTGTTAGCCTTACAATTTGAGCTTCGAATATGATTATGTATCATGGTCCTTTTAGGTCTATCATTGTCCCCAATCAAATTAGTGTATTCTAAATAATCCAACAAATTAAACACTACACCTACCATTTTTTTATGGTAGGGTGGTAGGACATCGAGCAACATTAGTTCCTTTATGACTCCATTTGAAGGTCCTTTTCTTCATTTAATTTAATAGCACGGTGAGATAGAAAATTCAAATAATGCCTCTATTCCTCCACCAAATATTCTCTAAGATTGAGAAGTTATGTTAACATCCATCCTTGTAACTGACTTTCTCTTACTCTCAAAATTGCTTGATCCAGGTGGATATTGGTGACCACCCACCTGTTCCAATTCCAACTAGCTCATCTTGACATTTTTTTCAGTTCAACATGTTTCTCTGTAATGGGGACATTTATTTGTAATTGTGGGTTATGCACTTACGGGGATATCATGAATCCCTACACAACATTCAGGTGGATATTGGTGTCTGCCCACCTATTCCAACTGGCTTATTTTGGAAGATTTCATGTCAGTACATCTTTTTGTACTTCCAGGGTCGTTTTGGAGCTCTAAACAATGTTTTCTTGTCTTGCCACAATTAAACTATAGATAGAGTTAGATTTTGATGACACAATGTGTAGTTCTCGAAAATACCTTTCCAACGGGCTATCACACGCCTAAAACAAAGATCGTATGCAAAAATTACGACCCCGAGAAATTAATGTACTAACTTACCCTAATAGGACCCATGTGACTTTTGGCATTTCATCTCCTAGGGTTAGGTTTTGGATGTCTAGGGTTTTGGCATTCATGTTTCTCATAAAAAGGCCTTCAAAGCCTCATTTTAATCATCTTTTGGCGAATGAGCGTAGCCGTCACATCTCTTCTCAGAGATAAAGTTGTCACCATTCTAGCGAGTCTTGCACTTTGTATTTTTACAGTCTCTGTACATTTCTTTCATTAATAGAAATCATGTATTACTGTATTTCTATGTTTCTGGCAATTTTTATGTGTATTTCATTGTAATATCTTTGCTTTCATTCCGTTCCGAAAATAATCTGGATCATTTCTACATCTCTTACGAAGTGGACCCCTTAATCATATGAAGCCCCCAATAAAGTCTCGAAAAGTTTGAAATTGCCTTGACTCCTATCCGAGTCCTCACCAATGTTGACTTTGCCTCTAGTCCCAAATTTCCATGCAACCCAGTTTCCAACTAAGGGACAAGTCTTAACCAAGTCTCTCAAAATAAAGGATGCTCCTTGATAATTTTTTCTTGTCATCTTGCTTCCATAGTCTTCCCTCTAAGATATTTTGTTTTCATAAATCTGCCCCAAAATCGTTCATTAAAAACTAACCTCCAAAGGCTTTTAGTTGTAAGTGCTAAGATGAAAATATGTACATCTCTCGAACCCCACTTGTCTAATTGCTTTATCGATCCACTCTACCTACTTTACCAGAGGAATGCCTTCCTTATCTCTCTTCCCAATCCATAAAAAACACAAACATTTATTTATAATTTTATTGAGAATGTCTTTTGAAATATTTTCTATTATTAACTAATAAATAAGAATGATCTCCAATACCACCTTAACCAACACCATTCTACTTCCATGAGACAACTAGCTTACACTTTATTATAAAACCAAAACCAATCATACAAATGATAATCATTTTGTTTTAAAAAAAAACCCAAATACTTTATCCCTTGGTCTATGTCACATGTCTTCATTGGAAAGATAATTGACATGAGTATTGATATCTTTTGTGAACTCATTGATCATTAAGAGGGACGTGTTCATCTTTATTTCCATTCTTGTAGTGTCGTAATATAACTCTAGTGGCTCCTTTAATTTTTCCAACTCCTTCACAGAACCATGAAATTTTTTATGATATCATCAAAAAAGAGTAAATGTGAAATATTAATAGAGCATGCCACGTATATCCCCTTTCATTTCATGAATTTTTTTATGATATCATCAAAAAAAGTAAATGTGAAATATTAATAGAACATGCCACGTGTATCCCTTCCAGTACACCTTTCCGTTTAGCATCTTTTATGAGCATACAAAGTCCCTTTGCCACTGATAATAAGAAAAAAAGAAATAACGGACAAGCTTGTCGAAATCTTCTATAGGGATTAAAGAAACGAGAAGGGGACCATTGATTAGCACAACAAAGGAAATCAAAGATAAGCAACACATGAGATCTCGTAGGTTCATTCCCATTTGGAGAAGTAATAATATTAAAACAAGGGAAATAGCTACAAAGTAGCTAGTCCCTGCTTTCATAGTAAGTTTTAGTATACAAAAATAGACAATGGCTCATCTTTTCTAGGTTTTGTTATAACTTCTAATCTATATAACTCTCATTTTTAAATTCTAATCAAGTTTGTTTTTTAAATTCTAATCAAGTTTGTTTGCAGATAATCCATATAATACACCATACGAAAATACATTTCTAATTATAATTACACGCAATGTGCAATCGGGAAACATATATGTACAGTATAACGGAATGATTTGAAGCAATATATGATCACGTGCAGACTCTAAAACATCTAGTCTAGGCTTACAATTCTATGCATATGAAAATTATAAATGATTAATAAATCAAATTCCATTATGTAGGAGGACTATTAGTCCAACATATTAATCTAGAAAGTGCACATAATTAAACAATAGTTGATCTCACAAATGATCATGATATCATTTGTACAATTAGCAAAATCCTGAACAATATTGATTTTTACCTTATTTGTCCCCACTCAGATAGTTGTAGTGCCCGTTCCACTTCCTATGTAAAAATTTTATATTGTCTTCCTTCGAAATTACTTTGGGAAATAGGTATATTTGATTATTGACTCTGTAGTACTGCTTAAAACTTTTCTCTGTAGTTATCATGTTCTCGCACGGTAGACCTTGGCGGTTGACCCTTTCCTCAACGAGCATCCTAAATTATTTCTTCCACCGCAAATCAGTCTTCTCAACCGTGTTGATGTTTTGTGCAAATCCACTATTTCGATGCTAAGACCGTGTTCGCCATGATGCACTCTATTTCAAGCATCTTATTGGGTTGTTGATGTTCTCCATGCAAACTCTGCTAGAGCTCTTTGACTAACAACCTGGATATTCGCAAGCACGTCGATTAGCATGTTTGCATACAAATGGAAATTCTAGTTTTGTAATTACAACCTGAGGTGAGCTCGAATGAGAGTCCTTTTAACTTCCTTTATCGGTTATGAGAGATCAGTCAAAGAAGGATAGATGGTGATAGTATTAGTTTCTGGTAAGATTGATAATAATCACCGATAAATCAGAGGGAAGCACTTATACCTTCACTCTTCAATGAGAATAATTTCCTTCGACTTTTGACCAACTGTGTGAGAGAATTAATAAATTGATGGTAACCATTGATGGAATCTTTTACCTAGCATATGTTTCCTAAGGGTGACTTTGACGTGTGTCGTAGTAGACCCAACCAAAGTCTTTCGTGCTCCAATTGTTGTCTAGTCGGCAACCGTTGAAGCCACGTTAATGATTGTTATCAGGCAAGTTCATGCTTTTGAATGGTTATTGCAATAATAAAAATATAAAATCAATTTTTATTTACATTTGAAATTTGATAGTTCTTTTATAGAAATAATAATAGATATAATCTGTGGAAGTTTCTAGGGTTTGCTCCTACCAGAAGTGTTGAGACGCGGCATTGTTCTCAGTTCTTGATATCAGATCAATTAAAAAGAAATGAATGAAAGGTGGATAAAGCATGTTAAAATATATATTTTTGGTTTTTTATATGAATCTGGTCGAAAGGGAAAAGCCAAGATACACTCGCAATTGAAGGAAAAAATGTTGACGATGAAGATAGTGTACACAACGAAAACCTTCACACTCGCAAACAATAAGAAAGCTTCGAACACAGAAGTTCTGGAGCGGGCCATCGGATCTGGAAGTGACAATATTACAAAGTTGTAATCCTACTCGAAGTATTAAATATGTTTGGTTAGAAGGTGAAATAAATAATATATAATGTTTATTATTATTATTAATTTTTTTTATTAAGAAGTCACGTGTAACTTAAAATACAATAGGTATCATTGAAAAGGCAGGGATTGTCACTAAAAAGGTATTTATGATTGGGTTTATGTAGGAACAAATGAACATCATTTACCCTGATGACAGTTGCGGCCTAACCAATACAACGGACAACTGAACATCATTACCCTGATGACAGGTATGATTTTTCCTGTAAACATAAACAAAACCTGTAGCTTTCCAAATATACCTGGTTTTCAACAATATCGTACATGTTCACCTTTCCCATTGAATATCCTGTCGAAGGCCTGATCTCTGCCTTCATTTATTGGGGGGGGTTTGGACTGGCCGCCATGAATTTCTGTGGAAGGCGTGATCTCTGCCTTCATCGATGTCGAGCTAGAATTTCTATTCGCAAGTTTCCCAATTCTAAATTCTATGAAACATCTATTGCGATATGTCTCGGCAGTGTGGGATTCTATGGGCTATCTTGTAAGTGATGCAAAGATGGTAGCTTGTCATAGCTTCGACTGATGTGATTACTACGCGCCCATACATATTGTGCATGGTCGTGGAGAAGTTGTAGCCAGGTAGCAAGGTGGAGCTTAGATTGTCGCGTAATAAGATTTTTTATTCAATATAATCAGAACCTACGCGATAACCAATAATCAATTTGTTTTTTTTTTAAATCATTTTTAATATCTGACAATGCAGGAAAAAAAATGAGATACACAAGGGGATTAAAGTCCCATCACTTAATATTTAGCCAATCAAAAATTAGGTTTTTGAAATTTGAATAATAAAAAAATAAATTTGTATTTAAAAATAAATCTAATTAATATATTTTTTTCACAAAACTTAGGAAAGGTTGGCAAATTTATTTTTTTCACGGAATTTAGGAAAGGTTGGCAAATTTAAGTTGAATTACTAAAAACTTTCATGAAACTTAGGAAATGTTGGCAAATTTAGGATGAATTAATAAACGGTCAGAGCAGTTTGATTTGACTCGTGACCGAAAGTTATAGTCCGTGGCGAGGTAGGGACTAATAAGACAATTCACCATGGCTTAAGTCCTTGACAAATCAAACTTCGAGATTGTAGTTAGAAGTTTTATTGTTTTCACTGAATACATGCCTTCTTCTACTCTTCCAACAACATCGTGGATTTGTTAGTTGTAAAGGAAGCCAAACTATTATTTTGAAACAATACCCTTCAATGTTCTAGCAATGAGTTTGGAAATAAGTTTGTAAATGAGATTACATAAATAAATAGTAGTATAGTCTTCAAAGGTGTCATGACTATGTTTTTTTTGGGGGAATGAGGGATATAAAGGTGGAGTTTAAAGTCTCGAAGTATTTTCCTAGAAGTCTTGATTCTTCCATAACCTGCAACAAATCTTGCTTTAAAATATCATAAAAACCCAGGGAGGATTCTACAAATAATGCATTAGGAACATGGCTTTTCCCTTTTTTAAAAGAAGAAATATTTGCCTTCAACTTTGACGAGGAAACTTTTGCCTCAAACTCCCTATTTCAATCTTCATTTATAAGATTTGGACATAAATTTAGGATTTTCGTCATTTCCCCAATATTACCAGTCCCTAGGTCTTGAAACATAGATTTAAAATAAATTCTCCCAGGACCTGTTTTCTCCTTGAAAGATTTGATCTTAGAGCCACCGGGATGCACATATCCCATAATGTGTTAATGTGTTTTCTATATTTGGAATAATTATGATATTTTTTTGTTGTATTATTGGCACCTTCACTTATCCATAAGATTCTACCTCTGAGTCTCCACTAAGCTTCTTCCCCATATAAAAGGTCCTTTTTTCTTCTTTCAAAATCCTTCAAAGACCTAGCTTCCTCTTCTGAGAATAGCCTTGTAGAATTTTTTTCAAATAGAGCATTAATTCCCTCTTTCACCTCTCTGAGCTCTTTTTGGGACTTGAAAACAATATTTTGTTCCCAACATCTCATCACATCTTTTAAGGTTGTTTGCAATTTTTTGGATTGTGGAGTCTCTCTCCTGGTTGTCAAAAGGTTTCCATGTCTTGGTGATTAGTTATTTGAACTCTATATCTAACAACTACGTGTGATTAAGTTTTAGTCGACTAGGTGGTTTCTAATCCTCCAGATCCAATTTTAACGAGATTGGAAGATGTTCTAACACGCCCCCAATGCCTAACCCAAATTTGATTCTCAAGAGTTTATTATAAAGAGATTATGCCATAAAGAAGTGATCCAATCTCTTGAAATTACCTATGTTCCTCATCTTTCATTCCACCATGTAGGAGTAACTTTCAAAAGATCCACGTCAATGACAATTCAAGTACTAACATGTCCTCACACACCTTAGGATGTCCAACCTTGATAAATGTCAACATGGGAGGGTCTACCCTTTCACTCCTTCGGGGTACTAAATGCATCCTATCACGTTCACTCTAGTCATCAATAACTCTACTACCTGTGAGATCCAACATAATATCCTCCTCCATCACCTTCGCATTCCTTACATCAATCACTACCTTGGATCTCTTATCAATCTCCACTAGCTCCTCGTATGACATAAAGACAATCGTTGCATTACCTTCGTATTAATCACCATAATCCATAGGATCATAATCTAACTCCATATCGAACTATGGGAAATATATTCGACCCTAGACTTTCTCTCACTCACATTGTGAAAACCCTTATCTCTTCATTAGACCACCAAATTCCAACACAACCTTCAAGGAAAGACCAAATTCCTCTCTCGCGTGTCACCCATTTTCTTTGACATATACAAATGTATATGTATTTATTTGTATTTTGTATTTTAATAAATCACCATGCTTACTTTGCTAACATGAAATTATCCTACCATTGACACATGTCCTTGATACCTTGAGTGTATGAAAATTGAATCGACTTCTAAGATCAATTTTTGTTGGGTACCTTGGTAAAAGTCCTCGATGAAGTTTTTATTATAGAGAATCTAAAGGAGAGGGATAATGGTTGAGTGGGGATCCAATTTTTAAAGAAGCCTTTTTTCTTTCTCATTTCCTTTCACTTTACTTAGTGATTGTAGTGGCGTGGACAACAAAAGGTGAAGATACTTCCAAATCCTTTCCTTTGATATTATGTCTCTACCCTCATTGCTTGTGTTAATTTTTCTCTCACAATTTAGGAGGGGAGAGGGAAAGGATGTTCCTCTTTTACTTTCACCTGTCTGAGACTTCTACACCCAAATTTTCCTTCCCCTCACTCCACTTCAATGGGGAAAAGAACATAAAGAAATATCCCTCCTCCAATTATATATTTCCCTGCTTTCTACCTCCACCTCCATTTCCTTGAGCATTCCAAAATGGAATGCATAGGGTGATGAGGTTGACTACCCATCCTTTCAACTTTTCTCTACATCCTACCTCCCACATCATTGCAAGACATATGTTTCACACCACCAACTGATAAACCATAAGGTGACATGTTGCAATGAGTTGGCAAGTATTTCAAACATTGTCTTTGCTAGCTTTGATGGAACTTGGGCCAACAGGTATGGGACGTTTCTTTTTTGGAAGTGACAATTAGCTTTCATTGAGATCTAGCTAAGTGTTGAAACAAAGCTTGACTCATAGTATGAATTTTTATAGGGATATGGTGCTAAAGAAGAAAGTTGATCCGGATTTAGGAGTGGAATGAATTGATTAATAGACTGAATACAATAAACACAGAGATATGAAGAATAACACAGATATCCAGTGAACAATATCTTCCATTGAATAAATGAAATAGGTTGAAACTATAAAACTGCAGAACCAAAACACTTGCTTGAATGGTGGTAGCTACTCTGAGAAGAGATGTGGCTGCTACGCGCATCAATCTGAGCAGAATGATTCCAATGAGGCTCCAAAGGCATTTTTGATATTACTCATGAATGCCGAAACCCTAGACATCCAAAAACCTACCCCTAAGAGGTGAAACGCCAAAATTCATGTGGGCCCTTATGGGTAAGTTGGTACCTCAACTTTATGGGGTCGTAACTTTTGCATGCGACCTTTGTTTTAGGCGCGTGATAGCCCATTGGAAAGGTATTTCAAAGAACTACACATTACATCGTCAAACTCTGACTCCGTCTACAGTTTGACTATGGCTAGCCCAAAAAACACTATTTACGCCTCCAAAACAGCCTTGGAAGTACAACAAGATGTGTTGACATGAAAACATACAAAATAAGTCAGCTGGATTAGGTGAGAGGCCACCAGTATCCACTTGGAAGATGTGTAAGGCTTCAGATAGCCCCAGAAGTGTAGAACCCACAATTACAAAGAAGTTCAAAAGAACGTGTTGAACTAAAAATGGACAAGAGGAGCCAGTTGGAATAGGTGGGTGGCCACCAATATCCACCTACATCAATCCTCCTCCCTTAGGAAGCAATGGTCTCCATTACGTTGAGTTCCCCCATCAGGTGAGGAAAATCCTATTGGATTTGGCCCCGGGTGAGCCACTTGCCTTGGTGTAGGAGATGTCGTGCCTTGACAACCCGATAAAGCTGGATCTGTAGAAATTTAAATACAATTAATGTATTTCCTGCGATTCTCCTGATCTAACAATTATATGCCACTGTTAAACACATAATCGCTTCTGCTAATATTCTTGCGGAAATTTAAACCACGATCACAAAGTCAAATATCAAGAACACATAACACATAAGTTTTTTTGGGAAAGCATAAAGCTAAAAACCCCACTATCATATATTATGTATATCATGGATCATGAAACAATCTCATACAAAGCTCTAATCCAAGAGCTCTCAGTACAATACAATCGTCTCACACTGTCATACAAAAATCAACAAATTCATGTGCCAATATTCTGTCTCGAGACAACTTGCCTCCTTTGCACACTCCCTGCAATTAGAATTCTCACAATCAATTTGAATTGCCTAGTTTGCACATGTTCATGAGCATATCCATTGCATGTGTGATTGCATGAGTGCACTTCACTCAAATCACAACTGATAGCCAAACTGTCCCTTTCACCTGTTATCTCAATTAGGTCTCCACTGGATCTGACATGCATGTAGTTAATCGTGGCGAATCTTCAGTTGCATGTGAGTTCACTGATTGTGAATTAATTAATAATTAACTCACTGAACTCTCACTAGTGTAAGTTCAGTTACAACTAATACAACTTTGCTTAACTCACTTAACTGAGTTAAACTACTTCACAACTCTCATAACTACACTTATAACTCTGTTACAACTTCAAGTCACCTCCATGTCTTACCAGTCAACCTTTGAACTCGAATTTCCCATAGTTAATTGATTTGCCATTTCAGTTAATTATTTCAAGTAATTATGAGATAATAGATTAATATTTATTATCCAATTTATTTAAGGGAAAAGTAAATTAGACACATGTTTCTTGTTGACTTTTCAACACTCCCTCTCAACAAGAAAGGGATTATCCTTCACCCCAATCCTGTCTCTATGATTTTCGAATTTGCTCCTGGTGAGCGCCTTCATCAGAATGTCTGCATCCTGATCTTCCGTAGGAATGTATTGAAGCAACATGATCTTCCGCTGCACACAATATCTGAGATGATGATACCGGATATCTATATGCTTAGATCTATCATGAAACACAAGATTAATCGAGAGTTTAATGCAACTCTGATTATCACAATGAATCATTGTCGGATCGAAATGAGAACCAAACAAACCAACCAAGATCTTTCTCATCCAGATAGCCTCACATGCAGCTTGACTCGCTGCCATGTATTCCACTTCCATTGAACTAAGTGCCACAGATCTTTGTTTCCTGCTATACCAAGAAACAATTGTAGATTCGATACTAAAGATCCCCCCTAATGTGCTCTTTTTGTCCATTGGGTTGCCCCCCAATCTGCATCCGTGAAGCCATTCAACTTCACCTCATTCGTCTGTCTGTACCATAATCCATACTTAGATGTGCCCTTCAGATATCTTAGGACATGCTTACCCACCTTCCAAAAGAGTTTGGTAGGCTTAACCATCTCTTGACTTAGCTGGTTAACCACATAGAAAATGTTTGGTCTCGTGTTCACTAAATACATTAGCGAACCTACTAATTGTTGATAGACAGTAGCATCCACTACCTCTCCAGAAGTATCATCCTCTTTCCTCCAGTTTCCTAGAAGAGGAGTATCCATGGGCTTGCAGCCTTCCATGTGAAACGTACCTAGTATCTCCCTTGCATACTTGCCTTGAGACACAAAAAGTTCACCATCTCGCTGCCATATTTCCAATCTAAGGAAATAATGAAGAAGGCCCAAATCCTTCATCTCGAACTCCTTTGCAAGGTCATCCTTGCATGAGTGTATCAACTGCTCATCACCAGTCAGTATTAAATCATCAACATAAAGAACAATTATTAAGAGCTTACCCTCCACCAAAATTTGGTATAGGTTTTCATCCACTTCACTTTTGGTGAAGCCCAATACGGTGAAATAGTTGTCTATCTGAGTGTACCAAGCACGGGGTGCTTGCTTCAACCCATACAGTGCTCTCTTGAGTCTGCACACATGCGACTCCCTGTCAAAGGTCTCAAAACCTTCTGGTTGTTCAATGTACACTTCTTCCTCAATGATCCCATTGAGAAACGCAGTTTTTACATCCATCTGATGAATGCGCCAGCCCATCTGTGCTGAGAGTGCAAGGATGGATCTTATGGAAGAGTACCTTGTGACAGGTGCAAAGGTCTCATCATAATCTATCCCCTCGATATATGAGAAGCCCCAGGCCACAAACCTGGCCTTGTATTTCTCCACACTCCCATCAGCAGCTTGCTTTACCTTGTAGATCTATCTCAAACCTACCACTGATTTGTCGACCAATCTTGGGACAATTTCCCATGCACTATTTTTGACAATGGAGTCATACTCCTCTACCATAGCATCAACCCAAGTGGGATCCTGCACTACTTACTGAAAGGAAGATGGTTCAGTCACAATACATTTTCTCATGAGAGCCATGTATCCAACAAATCGATCAGGAGATTGTCTCTGCCTGTGTTGTGAAGTAGGGGCTCCTACATTCTGTGCAACATCTAGTCTCAATCTGTCAGCTTGCATGGTGCAGTTTCTGCCATTTCTAATGGATGGCTCTGCTTGAGTGGTTTCCTCCACTCCATGAACCTCCTCATGTGGTTGATCCACATCTTGAGACTCGTCTTTGGGAACCAACAGTTCATCTTCTGCATGCAAGTCTAACTCCCTCTCAAGCGACAACCGCATGGCTTTCCCCTCATCGAATTTTATATCCCATCGCATAACAACCATCTTACTGTTAGGAAAATACACATGATAATTATGGGGTGTTTCTGTGTACCCCACAAATATCCCAACTTCAGCAGTCGGTTCCAGCTTCTTCCTGGAATCCTTGGTCACATGCACATAAACAGATGAGTCAAAAAATTTTAAATGAGAAACATCAGGTTTCTTACCAATGAAAGCTTCTTCAGGTGTACTCATGCCAAGTATTCTATGATGACAATAGTTTTACACATAAACCGCAGTATTGCATGCTTCTGCCCACAAATGCATTGGTAGGCTCTGATCATGCAACATTGCTCGTGCTGCACCCATGATCGTTCTGTTCTTTCTCTCTGTGACCTCATTTTGTTGTGGGTTATGAGGCGTTATGATTTCTCTTCGAATTCCTTCTCTGCTGCAAAAGTATTTGAATTTGTTAGAGATGTATTCTCCACCATTATCACTCCTTAGATCTTTCACTTGCTTCCCCGACTCTTTCTCCACCAATGCTTTAAGTTCATAGAACTTTGAGAATGTTTGATCCTTCTTCTGCATGAAGAACATCTAGCATTTACGAGAAAAGTCATCAACAAAAATAACATAATACCTATGTTTTGTTGTTGAAGCAACCGAGAATGGTCCACACACGTCTGTGTGAATTCTCTCTAGGATCACTGAAGCACAGTTCTCCTTTTCATGAAAGGTGGACTTTACATACTTCCGCAGGGTGCACCCCTTGCATTGATCTAACTGAGAAAGTGTTCCCCTTGGAAGTCCAGTAGATATCCGTTGCATGATCTTCAAGGCTCCATGATGAAGATGGCCCAATCGCCTGTGCCATAATTCGCCCTCATCCCGGCTCACCATTTTTTTTGCCTTGCCCATCATGGCACCGCAACCATCTACCTCCAACATGTAGAGATTCTTAACTTGAATCCCTATCTTCTTGATTTGACCCGTTTCTTTATGTCGCAGGTAGGATTTTCCATCGTTAAAAGTAACGTCATAGCCTTTGTCCTCCAACATTGCGACTGAGACTAGGTTTTTCTTCAGACCTGGAACATGCATAACATTTTTCAATTGAAATGGTTTACCTGACTCCCTCTGAAAGGTAATAGTACCAATACTAGTCGCACTGTATCGTCCATAGTCGCCCATCTCTATATGCATTCTGAGATCTTTCTCCTCCAAGTCACTGAAAGACTCTTTATCTCCCGTCATGTGGTAGGAAGCGTCACTATCCAAATACCACACTGATCTCGATGCACTTGAAGCCATGCATGCGATCAAAGAGAAGTCAAGTTCAAATTGCGAGACAAGAGCCTCACTAGTTGCAACTCCAGCAACCGTCTTGTTCTTCCTCTTCTGCGGATAGTTAGTAGCGATATGCCCATGTTCGTGACAATGAAAACACTTCACTTTGGACAAATCCAGCTTCTTGACTTTAGACTTGGATTTTAAATGGAATTTCTTCCCTTTCCATTTCCTTGCCTTTGCAGTCGAAGCACAATCCTCTTCATCATCACGCTTTGATGAAGATCCATCTCTGGTGTTCCACCTGAACTCCTCTTGCACTAGATCCGACCATAGTCATTCCCAATCTGGCAATTTTTCCCTTCCATTGACAGAGTCTTGATAACTGTGCCAACTCTTGGGAAGTCCTAGGAGATCCAAGCTCACCAAATCATCAGCAGTGACTATTATTCCCACACTTTCAAGCTCATCCCGACATTGGACAAACTTCGTGAGATGTTTTGGAATGGAGTCACCCTTTTCCATCTTGATCTTCCTGAGTTTACCTTTGAGCGCCAATTTCCTATGGTCGTTGTTGTTTTGGAACAGATCCGTCAAAACCTTCCACATTGCATGTGGTGTGGCTTTCCCATGGAGACTTGAGACAATGTGGTCATGTGCTCCCTCCAACAAAATCCTCCTCACCTTTGCCACTTTCTTTTGCTATGCATCAAGATTTGCAGTGTATGTCGCATCTGGCCTAGGAACATCTTTGTCAATGTATTCCTTCAAGCCATTGTCTTCGAGTACTGCTTCCATGCTGTCCTTCCAAGCAATGTAGTTAGAGTTGCCTTCAAGTGCATACTCCAACCTCAGGCCAATGAAAGACATTTTGATCTTGAATCAACTGTAACACCAAGAAATTTCTTCTACAAATTCGAATTTTATCCAACCACAAACTCAACTGCTGCAATCCTTCTTGCCCAAGGAGGTTCACACCTGACTAGTTACTAGCCTGAGGGAAGTTTACACCTCACCAGTGTACAAACTATGAAAATTTTGAGGGAGTTCGCACTGTAATACGCAGAGGGGTGAGGGAGGTTCGCAGCTCTCCTTTAAGCAGCCTGCGAGAATCCTAAGGAAGTTTGCACCTCTTCTTAAGGAAGTTTGCACTGTAATGCACTCTAAGAATGTCGTCGCACCCTGCTAGAGATGGGACTTGCGAAAAATACTATTATTTTTGCACCTCACTTTCGTGGCTCCATGGATCTGATACCATGTAGAAATTTAAATACAATTAATGTATTTCCTACGATTCTCCTGATCTAACAATTATATGTCACTGTTAAATACATAATTGCTTCTACTAATATTCTTGCGGAAATTTAAACCACGATCACAAAGTGAAATATCAAGAACACATAACACAAAAGTTTTTCCGGGAAAGCATAAAGCTAAAAACCCCACTATCATATATTATGTATATCATGGATCATGAAACAATCTCATACAAAGCTCTAATCCAAGAGGTCTCAGTACAATACAATCGTTTCACACTGTCATACAAAAATTGACAAATTCATGTGCCAATATTATGTCTCCAGACAGCCTGCCTCCTCTGCACACTCCCTACAATTAGAATTCTCACAATCAATTTGAATTGCCTAGTTTGCACATTCTCATGAGCATATCCACTGCATGTGTGATTACACAAGTGCACTTCACTCAAATCACAATTGATAGCCAAACCGTCCCTTTCACTTGTTATCTCAACTAGGTCTCCATTGGATCTGACATGCATGTAGTTAACCGTGGTGAATCTTCAGTTGCATGTGAGTTCATTGATTGTGAATTAATTAATAATTAACTCACTGAACTCTCACTAGTGTAAGTTCAGTTACAACTAGTACAACTGGGCTTAACTCACTTAACTAGGTTAAACTACTTCACAACTCTCATAACTACACTTATAACTCTGTTACAACTTCAAGTCACCTCCATGTCTTACCAGTCAACCTTTGAACTCGAATTTCCCATAGTTAACTGATTTGGTATTTGAGTTAATTATTTCAAGTAATTATGAGATAATAGATTAATATTTATTGTCCAATTTATTTAAGGGAAAAGTAAATTAGACACATGTTTCTTGTTGACTTTTCAACAGGATCCTCTGTTGGCAAGTGCCCTTGATCTATGTGTCCAATATCTGATCAGTGGATGCTTGTTCCATGTAGTCAGGGTTGAGCTCTGTTAGTGTCAGTTGTTCTACGATCTCTGAGGTGTCCAATAATGGTGGAAAATATGGCCAAAGGAGGTCTACATTGAACACTCAGTGCAGGCCAAGGAAAGGTGGAGTGTTGAGCTCAAAAGCATTGCTACCCATAGCCTTCGTGATAGTGTAAGACCCATAGCAAAGTGGGCGGAGCTTCCGATGGGGCCCTGTGAGACTGCAAATGTAACCAGACTTTGTCTCCAACCTGAAACTAGTGCGATACCCTGTGTTGATCATGGCATTTCTTGTACTTAGCATTGGATTTCTGCAAAATCTCCTGGACTTGTTGGCGGATGTGTTGAATATGCTCAATGAATCTGGTGGCTTTTTCGGTATCATACTAAATATGGGAAGAGTCTGTCTATGTGGTGGCAATAGGTAGTGCAACATCAATGGGACCCAAGGGTTGGAATCCCAACCCTACCTGAAATGGGCTATGGTCAATGGAGCTATGGAGAGCCATGTTGTAACTGTGTTGAACATAGGGGAGACTCTCATCCCATGTACGTGGATGCTTAGAGTTGTACATGTGCAGGATTTGCACAATCATCTGATTGACAACCTTGGTTTGGTTTTCTATTTGGGGGTGGAAAGCAGTGGATTTAGTGAGCTTGGTGTCAAATAGTGACCAGAAACTCGACCAAAATGTGTTGAGGAACCTGTTATCCCGATCGGAGATGATGGTCTATGGTATCCCAAAATGGACCCACACTCGTTCGAAGAGGATCTTGGTAGTATTTGTTGCTATGATATTCTTCTTGCGGGCTATGAGGATGGCCATCCTCAAAAACCGATCAACGACAACAAGTACACAGTCATTTCCTTGCTTGGTGGACGGAAGGCCAGACATGTAATCCATTGAGATGGATTCCCAAGGCTTATCGGGAGTAGGAAGAGGGGTGTACCAGCCTTGATTATTAATGGATAACGTGGCAATGGCACAGGCAGTGCAAGGTCTGATATACTTGCTGACGTCCTG
Organism: Picea engelmannii; assembly: GCA_009831015.1. Lineage (NCBI taxonomy): Eukaryota > Viridiplantae > Streptophyta > Pinopsida > Pinales > Pinaceae > Picea > Picea engelmannii. The sequence continues at coordinate 56,683 of ML785387.1, forward strand.
TCGAAGTTTTGGCCAATAAAAATGTTTCTGAAGAACGACAACAGTTTTCTCCATGCCAAAATGTCTTGCCACTAATTGTAGTGGGATTCCCAAATCAGGTTTGCATGCTCGCTTGTAGGAACACAGAGATGGCCTAGATGGCATAATAGTCTGTCTTGAATGTGAAAACTGGTGACAGTTGCGCTTGTACCCAAGAACTGATAGGTGGTGATGAATTCTGGATCTTCCTGATAAATTTGGGACCAATCAGATGCCTCATGTCCACAGAAATGGAGCACAATGGTGAGTGCAGCCACGTGAGGTCAACTGAGGCAGTCAGTGACACGATTTGAGATCCATGTCTTATACTTTATGTTGAGATGGAACTACTGCAGGTAGGTGGACCACTTCTTATGGTGGTCGTTCTGCAATTTCCCCTGTGTCTGTATGAACTGCAGAGGCTTGTGATCAGTGTGGATTATTGTCTCCTTTCCCAAAATGTAATGTTTCCATTGACGACAGACTTGTACAATGGAATATACTTCCTTGTCATAGGTAGGGTATTTCCAGACAGTATATGAGAGTGTCTCACTATGGTATGCCACCGGATGACCGTGTTGAGTGAGAACGGTGCCTACAACATAGTCGTATGCATTAGTCTCAATCTCAAACGATTGTTGCAGATTGGGAAAGGAGAGTGCTAGAGTTGAGAAAAATCGATGCTTCAGATCATCGAATCCTCATTGTTGTTCCTTCCCCCACATGAACTTTTCCCTTCCACCACCCTTGGTCGCCTAGCTAAGGGCCCATGCAATATGGGAGAATCCCAACACGAACTGTCGGTAGAAGTTGGCGAGTCCCGAGAAGCTTTGAAGCGCAGTTAGTATGGTCAGGACTAGCCAGTCATAGATTAATTGGATCTTAGTTGGATCAATATGTACACCATTCTCATCAACAATGTAGCCCAAGTATTGAACCATGTTCATGCCAAAAGAGAATTTTTCCAAGTTGGCATATAGCTTGTGTTGTCGCAGAGTGCTCAGAACCTACTGAATATGCCGCATGTTGTCCATCATTTCGTTCCTTTATCATGCAAGGGATTCCTCGAGCAACATTTTAATAGGATCTCCTACTCCATCATCTTTCTTTTCTTCCCCCATGAGTTGTTCTCGGGCTCGGTGCAACCGATCTTGCAGCGGCTCGATTGGTTCGAGTCCCAACTTCTTGTACGCATATCTTGTCGGGGACATGCACGAAGAAAAATAAATGAAGAGCAGACCGTTCTGATACCATTGATCTGGATTTAGGAGCAGAACAAATTGATTAACAGACTAGATACAATAAACATAGAGATATGAAGAATAACACAGATATCCAGTGAACAATATCTTCTATTGAATAAATGAAATAGGTTGAAACTGTAAAATTGAAGAACTGAAACACTTGCTTGAATGGTGGTAGGTATCTTTGAGAAGAGATGTGGCTGCTACACGCATTGTTGGCCCTTGACCAAGTTTTGAGGATCCTTGGTCATGTTTGACCTATTTTGGGACTTCGACAGGCTATCGAAGGCGGAGCACAAGTCGAAGCAGAGATCGTGGATCTCAGACCCTTATTGAGGCTTTTTGGGTTTTGGGCTTATGTAATGGGTATGGGGATGTCGGCCCATGGGTTTACCCATGTTTAGGCCTCTTCTGTAATGTATAAATAGATGGCTAGGTGATGTAAGCTAGTGGCAAGTGTGCGATGCTAAGTGCTAAGTGCAAGTAATAGTTGTAAATGCTTCGTGCATATTGTGTGAGGCTTGGAAGGCTAAGTGCAAGTGATTGTAAGAGACTGTCTAAAGTCTTTGTGCTGTAACCTAGCTCGAGGAAGAAGGATTTGGAAGAGTGCGCGCGAATCTCCTATCCTATGTGGAGTAGGATTTTGTGGCTCTATGCATGTAGATGATTGACACAAGACAATAAAGAAGAAGAAGAGTTGGTGGACGTAGCCCCGAGATGAGGGTGAACCACGTATATCCTGTGTTGATATGCTTTCTGTGATGTATTGATGTGTTTATGTGTTTACTTACTTAAGTGCTTTGATATAGATGAATGATAGATAGATTTGTTCATGATTTGTGCTTAATAAGATGAATGAATGCTAGATCTAACCTATGTGAATGTGCTTAGTGCTTGAATATGCTAGATCTAGGTGAATACTGCGATGCTCTGTAATTAGGGTTTTATCTGCGAAGTAGATATTGGTTAAATACTGATGAACTGTAAGTGCTAAGTGCTTTGATAGAGTATTGTGATCACAGATCTGTGTCCCAACTAAGGTTACAGACATTTTAGTCCTGCAACCACCCCTGCCTCTACCTCGGGTGAGACTTCATCTACTTCGCAGGTGTTGTCGAAAGGGTCGGTAGTTAGGGTTTTTTTGGTGCGCTCTTGAGCGTTGAACACTGGATCTGCCCCTATGCCAACACACATCCGTCTGAGAAGAATGATTCCAATGAGGCTCCATAGGCATTTTTTATATTACTCGTGAATGTCAAAACCCTAGACATCCAAAAACCTAATCCTAGGAGGTGAAACGCCAAAAGTCATGTGAGCCCCTATGGGTAAGTTGGTACCTCAACTTCTCGGGTTCGTAACTTTTGCATACGACCTTCGTTTTAGGTGCGTGATAACCCGTTGGAAAGGTATTTCAGAGAGCTACACATTACACCATCAAACTTTGACTATGCCTGCAGTTTGACTATGGCAAGCCAAAAAAACATTGTTTAGGGCTCCAAAACAACCCTGGAAGTACAACAAGATGTGTTGACATGGGAACATACAAAATAAGCCAGTTGGATTAGGTAAGAGGCCACCAGTATCCACCAGGAAGATGTGTAGAGATTCAGATAGCCCCATAAGTGTAGAACCCACAATTACAAAGAAGTACAGAAGAATGTGCTGAACTAAAAACAGACAAGAAGAGTTAGTTGGAATAGGTGGGTGGCCACCAATGTCCACCTGGATCAAAAGCTTAGTTGTTTTATGTTGACACTATAAACACTTTGGATTCGCATGACAAAAAATTTCATTGTTAGACTAAACAATTTGGCTTCACCTGACAAAAACTTGCATTGTTAGACTAAACAATTTGGCTTCACATGAAAAAAACTTGCATTGTTAGACTATATATTGACAATACTTGGATTGCTAGTGGAGGAGAGGAGTGAAAAGAATGCTTGGACTTTGAGCTTAGTTTAGGTAGGTTATGTTGCGGATGTTTTCAATTTTAGGGAGGTTATTGTTAGGTGTTTTGAATCCTTTATCCCACATCATAGACTTACAAGGGTCAAATGAGGGAAAATTAGATGTACCTCTTAGACCAATAGCTTTTATTAGGATGCTAAAGTTGCAAGAGCCAATTAAAAAATATGGAATGTAGATGCTTTTGTAGGGTCCAAAGATGTTGGATTTTGCATGATAATTAAATATAGGTCTCAAGTTAAATAGGTACCACAAAGATATTGTGTACAAAATCTTGTTGATCTCACTAGTCCATGTTGTGAAATGTTTTGGCTTTTCATCGGGGTTAATGGCCAAGAGTCCACTTCCCAATTTTAGAGGTACGTGTCTTATTTTGTTTACAATTTTTCGTTTGAAGAATGAAGTTCTATTAAGCCTTCAGTATCTGGCCATTTTCTTGATATTGTTGTATTGTTGTTGTCATTAATCGATATGCTAGGCTCATTATTTGTAATTGTACCCTTTGTCTCCTATATATACCAATGATATCTAGTTTTATATATTGACAATAGTTTGTTTATAAACATAAGGTGTAAAGGAGGATGTTGTAGAATGTGGTGAGTACCTACACAAGAGATCTAGCTAGCAGAAGAATGAACATAGTTTGCAAAATATAGAAGACGAGATAAAAATTTAGAGAGAAAAGAGTGAGAAAATGTATAATTGTATTCCACACACAAAGAGTGAATAATTTACAATAGATATAGGCTACATGGGTAACTAATGCACCATAGTAGTGATCTAGATATATCTAGACACTCATTGACAGACATTGGAGTGAACTTTCACCTAGTGTTAGTTAATCGATTCATGCAATCATCAGTTAATTGAGTCGCACGTGTTGAAGTGAGAGAAACACATGCAACTGTTGATGATAAAACCGAGGTTGCCATGCATGAGTGAATTCCACTAGTATAACTGACTCTTAGTTGAAGAGGAGCACCCTATATTGTAGGGAATAATATCCAGAGAGAATATTCTCATATAAGGAAGCGTTCTCAACATTGGACTATCAAACTTAGGAAAATAATTCTATGTGAGTGTGTAATATCTCCAACACCCCCCCTGAACACTACTAGGGTGTACATGATAAATGGGTCCCGAAAACAAAGGCCATGTTAGGTACCCATTTTACAATGCATATAAATGAGGAAAGAGGGAAAAACTCATGGGAAACCCCCTCCACCCCCCTCAAGGTACAATGCATAACAAAAAACAAAAATATGAGAAGGAATAAAAAATAGTTGTTAAGCAACCATGTCATTCACTCCACGAAGACCTCACAATTGTGCAAGTTTGTGCTCGTTTAAGATTTTGTTGAAGATGTAGATGTCTACATGAGTCTGATGAAGTAGATGCAATAGTGAGATGTCCACACATATCCACTTTCTATTTTTGTAATGAAGAATATCCAAATGAAGTTTGGATGAAAATTTGAAAATTGTGCGGCTGTTTCCGGAAAAACGTTGAAATTTTGGGGATTTTAAAATGCTCATAACTTCACTTCCCGGACTCCATTTCAAATGATTTTTTTTT
>ML785387.1:72757-110746 GCA_009831015.1 Picea engelmannii
TAATTCCTTGCCCACTCTGTGGATGCTCAGTCCCCCTTCACTCATTCATCGTGGTCGGTCTGCACCTGGTGGTGTTTATATTTTATTAAATGTTCTGCATACATACAAGTACAACAGCAGGCTCCTGGCCTTCAACACTTAGGTTCCCTGGCCTAACAAACACATAAGTCTCCAGCTTATAAGAACTTGGCTCACCAGCCTATAAAACTAATTACAATTCCTTTCAGAACTTGGTTTACAACGGGGCTCGGCCTTGGGGACACTACACATGGCTTTTACAACTAGCCACTGGAACCAAAAGAAAGGTAACATAGGTCATACAAACAGGCCGATTCATTATGAATGGATTACCCAACCAAACAACCCTAAACATGCTCCCTTTAGGATCCTATGACCTGCTGATTGGAATGGACTGGTTGGATGCCCATAAAACCAAGTTGGATTGTTACAATAAAACTTTGGAGTGTGAAGCTGAATAAGGGAGAAAAATCACCCTACAAGGAATTCAAAAGCCTATCTCAGTGAGACAAATATCAACCCTTCAAGTGAAGAAGTATTGTAGAAAAGGATGTCCTTTGTATGCAATACAAGTGTTGAACTATGTTGAGAACAATAACCAATCATAGAGGACCATCCCATATCAAGAGAGTATAAAGATGTGTTTCCAAAAGAGGTACCAGGTCTACCTCCAAGAAGAGATATTGACTTTTCAATAGAACTTGTACCAGGAGCGGTGCCAGTGTCTATAACACCCTATAGAATGAGTACACCAGAGATGGTTGAGCTCAAACTACAACTAAAGGAGATGTTGGACAAAGGCTACATTCAGCCTAGTGTGTCTCCATGGGGAGCACCAACCTTGTTTGTGAAAAAGAAGGATTGCACACTCAGGTTGTGCAATAACGTGACCAATAAGAATAAGTATCCCTTGCCAGGAATTGATGACTTGTTTGATCAATTAAGGGGTGCCACAATTTTCTCCAAGATTGACTTGAGGTCGGGATACCAACAAGTCCAAAATAAGGATGAAGACATCCACAAAACAACATTTGGGACAAGATATGGGCACTATGAATTTGTGGTGGTGCCATTTGGTCTTACCAATGCACCAACCACTTTTATGTGCTTAGTGAATAATGTATTGACTAAGTTCTTAGATAGATTTGTGTTGGTTTTCATTGATGATATCCTAATCTATTCTAAGAGTAGGGAAGAACATGAAGAACATCTCAAGTTAGTGCTTCAAGTGCTAATAGAACATCAACTCTATGCTGAGTTTAGTAAGTGTGACTTTTTCCAAAAACAAGTCCATTACTTAGGCCATGTTATTTTTGAAGAAGGAGTGGCAGTTGATTCTAACAAGTTCAAATCCATTATGGATTGGCCTACCCCAAAGGATGTGTTTGATATCATATCCTTTATGGGCCTACCAGGATAATATAGAAGGTTCATAAAGGGATTCTCCAAGATCGGTTACCCAGTCAACTCCCTTCAAAAAAAGGGAGTTAAATTCATTTGGACATCAGAATGTGAAGAGAGATTCCAAGAGTTGAAATACCTTCTAACCAATGTGTGTAACACCCTGTTTCCTCCAGTGTGTAAAAATAACTATGTTAGCCAAGAACTATGGCAAACTCAGAGATGTGAATGTTTGATTTGACGGACCTTTGCATAAAAGGTCGATGAATGTAAATTATATAATGAATATGTGTTGCATGACTGCTGAGAGGGGGATGTGCTAAAAGAGACCACAATGGCTAATGAGAGGTGGTGGAAGGGACCTGGAATGGTTGCGTTAACTTCCACCGAGCCAGTACCGTACTGGTTTATACTTGCTCACAAACCAAAGTAGCTCTCTGATCCTGGAATGGATTTCCCGTTAGATTGGTAGGTGGGGAGGCTCCTCAAGAGTTAATGAGGGGATGGGGGTGAACCGCCCATCCGTAACAGCCCTCAGACCTGACCACAGATGGTGGAATTCACGCCACACACAACCTTGTAGACATAAATTGGAAATAGAGGAAATGTGGTAAAGGGGAGAGCAGTGCACACGACAGGGGATTGCAGAAGAGAACTGGAGAAACCCTGGAAACACAGGGAGTTCTGAATACCAGGAGAAGGAGAGTAACCTTCGTCCTGGATTTTTTTCCTGCATCAGGAGAAGGAGAGTAACCTTCGTCCTTGATTTCTGTTGAGTTGGAAGTAGGAGACTGAACCTCAAAGCATTCATGGTCTAGCTCGGGGGTGGCTAGTGGTAAATCCGTTTAGAGTCACTGAGACTACGGTTGGGTGGAAACGAGCACCCCTCTCAGCAGTTGCATCACGCCTGGTAGATTTGATAAGTGTTTTATACCTTGTATTTCGAATTGAATATCGTGAATACATGCTTATGTTTATATGCCCATAGTAATTTCTGTGTGGAATGATTGCCTGGTGTTTTAAATTGGAAATAATGGATGCATGTGTATGCTTATATGTTAGTGTTGGTTTCTGTACAAACGATTAAGTTTGGGGCATGAGTTCTCTCCACCAATAATTGTCTTGTTTGCTCGACTCTCGTAATGTTCTGGGAAAGCCCCTCGAGAGTACTCTTCTGCGGGGATTACCCCATAAACCTTGGAACCCTGTTGAACCTTTACCTAGAGACTCGACTGAGATTAGGGACAATTGCCCAGGAACTGTCTAAAGGTTCATGCGATCCGGATTTGGAAACCTTATGCAAGGAAGGATAACTCTCTAAGGTCTTGGAGTCGTGGGAGTTCGAAGCCCCGAGAAGTTGAATTTCGTGATTCAAGCTCAGAAGGGATAGAGAGCCCAATTATAGAAAGAGAGAATACCCTATCATTTGGTAGACGAACGGTTAGAATCCTTTCGAGAATACCTTAGATCTATCAAGACCGATGGATCTAGAGAAGGAGCGTAGGCGTTAACACCTCACCCCTTTCAGCCTTCGCAAGTAGCGATGGGACCCAAGACCTTAGATCTAAGGATTTGACGTAGACCTATTGATCGTCAATTTTAGCCTTTGTATAGGCAGGAGAGTAGCATTTCGCCGACTTGCGACTTGGAGTGGTCAAGGGTAGGGCTGCATGAACTCACGATTCGCGAGATCGCGATGTGATCGTGACCATTGGATCCAAGGCATGGGAGAACTGTTGCATCAGAACTTTCGTGGTTATCACCTATCAGAGGTTCGAAACTTGAGGGAGTTTCTTTTCAATTGTAGAAGTCACGAAGTGTCGAGCGTCAAGGGCTCGTGCAAACACGTGACCCATCCGTAAGCGGGGACCACGTGGTTGACAGGGGCGCAACAACAAGCGCCCAGAGAAAGGTGGGAACATGTGATAGGTGATGGACACATGTCACCTAGAAAGGAGTCAACCCATTGTTGACTTATCGTATCTCAGGAACTCGCGAAGTCGCATGAGGGCTCAATACTCCAACTTGCGAAGTCGCGAGATGCGAGTAGCGCTAGTATTTAGCCTAGGAAGCGGGTGACTGGTGGTGGACACGTGTCACACTGGGAAAGAGTCAACCCAATGTTGACTTATCGTGGCTCGGGGTTTCGCAGGATGAAGAAGCTGCACCTTGATCGCTAAGGCCACGAAATGCCAAGAGTCGAGGTCTCGTGCGACGGGCGGTGATGACACAACTTGTGAGCAGAGTATAGTGAGGTTAACAAGTGGCATGTGTGCATCACTTTGGCAGAGTCCACGCAACATTGACCTCTCGCGTCTCGGGGATTCGTGAAGGAGGAGCACGGGATCTCAACACCTCAACTGGCGAGGTTGCGAGTGGTGCTAGTGTTTGGCCTAGCCTATGGTTACATGTAGAAAATGCTAGTGAGGAGGGAGCCATACCCGTATAGTGTCTCGGGTATCGGTGTTTGGAGAAAGGGGAGTCGAGAGTCTTGATTCCCGACTCGCGAGTTGAGAAAGGCGCTTGCGCTAAGGCCAACTTGTGGTCGTTTGGAGGAGGATAAGGGAAGAGAGGGTTTGCGCTAGGCCCCATAGAAGTCTTGAGGATTCTGTTCCTCGAAGAAAAAGACGAAAAAAACTAAGTTGTTGTAGTGGGTGTGTGACAAATTGGTATCAAAGCATGGTTACAACACTTGGCCTGCTTGGGCTCATGAACGTGTTGTGCAAAAACTCCATTTGAAGTACTCTTAAAAGGAGTAACCCTCTATCTTAACCACCTTTAGCAAAAGCTGAAGTTAAGAATGAAAATTCCTATTGTGTGTATGCATTTGAAAAATATGAATTATGCGTTGATTGTGAATGAATATAATGTTGACTAACAATAAGTGTTTTTCTTGCACAACAAGCGGACGATCAACCGCGGGAAACTGCAGACGCATAGAATGGTGACGCACCACGAAGTGGGGGATGGCTCCCACAACAGAGACGAAGAGTCAGACAAAAGGAGAGCGGTGGAGACCCCTCCCGATCTAGCTGAGACTGTGAGAAGCCTCATGGTCGAACTACAGATCTGCAAGGCCGACAACGAGAGGTTGATAAAAGAGCAAGAGAAGCAAACAGAAATTAATGCAGTCTTGCTGCAGAGTTTATCCGACATACAAAGACAGTTGCAACATGAACCTGACACCAGTCACACGGATCGACGACAGACAAAGAAAAGTCGAAGTCCACCTGAGATACGGAAACGTGGTCTTCTAAGTGGCCACACTGGGAAGAGAACCTAGAGAAAGGTCCACGCCAGAGATAAGGGACAAGCGTTGGATGATTCCTGTGGAAAGGAAAATGGCGACTCAGAGGGATCTTCTAGTAGCAGAACCAGTTCTTATTCCCAAAGGAAACGAAAGAAGCGAAAGCATTCCAAAAGTCATAATCTTGAAGAATTCAAGCAGGCCAAACCACCCTCTTTCGACGGTGAAATAAGGAAAGGGGAGGAAGCAGAGGCCTGGCTTCTTGGACTAAAGAAGTATTTTAGAGTCCATGACTTCTCATAAAATTTGAAGGCATGAGTAGCCACTTTTAACTTGAATGGAAAGGCTTCCATTTGGTGGGAAGACCTTAAGAATGTAAAAGGGATTCACGAAGAGGACCTATCTTGGGAACGGTTTGAGAAATACTTCAAAAAGAAGTATCTGTCGAAAAAGTATTTCGACGAAAAGACTAAAGAATTCTATGAACTCAAACTGGGGCAACACACCATAGAGGAATATGTCAACAGATTCCTCGAATTGTTGAGGTATGTACTCTATATAAAAGCAGAGAAGGCAAAGGTGCAACGATTCATCAGTGGACTACTTAAGCACTATCAGAACATGATTGAGTTTGACGAGCCAAGGACCCTAGAAGACACTATCCGAAAGGAAAGATATTGTTGTGAACAGCTGGGGCATCGGACAGAACCTCGCGAAAACTGGAAGCAGAAGAATAGTTCGGGATTCCAGAAAAAGGGGTTTCAATCCCCAAGATTTAAAAACTATAAAAAGGACTCAATGATGAGCTTCCCAACCCGAAGTGTACACCACCATAATTTCCCCTCCAAGAGTGGAAATAAACCTTCTGGATCTACTCCAGGAAAGATTGATAACCCAAAGAGAGAACCCTTGAAATGTTGGGGTTGTGGAGAAGAACATCTACTGAAGGATTGCCCGCGCCGACAACAAAACAGTCGGAGAATTTACAATGTTCAAGAAGCTACCACTGTCAATGACGTGGCCAGGAGTGTGCCGCAAATTTATGCAGCCTTGGATAATAAACACGCTGACCACCAAGCTTTAGTGGTGGAGATGGAAGGTATGATCACCAACCATCTAGTGTCTATTCTAATTGACCCTGGTTTAAATTTGAGTTATATAGCTCCAAAGGTTGTTGGTAGGTGTAAATTACAGCCACATAAACACGCCAAGCCATGATTGGTATAGTTAGCCACTGGCACCAAAAGAAAGGTAGCATAGGTCATACTAGCTTGCCAATTCACTATGGGTGAATTCCCCACCCAAGCAACCCTTAACATACTACCCCTAGGATCATATGACCTGTTGATTGGAATGGACTAGCTAGCCACATATAAAGCCAGACTAGATTGTTACCATAAAAGTTTAGAATGTGTAGGTGAAGAAGGAAGAAGGATAACCCTTCGAGGGATCCAAAAACCTGTCTCGATGAGACGAATATCAGCCCTTCAAATGAGAAAGTATTTCAGAAAGGGATGTCTACTTTATGCGATACAGGTGTTGGAATCAGTTGAAGATGACAAACCAAGCCTCGAAGACCACCCCACACTAAGAGAATATATAGATGTATTTCCGGAAGAGGTACCGAGTCTACCTCCGAGAAGGGACATTGACTTCTCGATAGAACTTGCACCGGGAGCGGTGCTAGTGTCTAGGACACCTTACAGGATGAGCACACCCAAGCTAGTTGAGCTTAAATTACAACTAAAAGAAATGATGGACAAAGGCTATATCCGACCCAACATGTCTCCATGGGGAGCACCAGTTATGTTTGTTAAGAAGAAAGATGGTACCCTCCGACTATGCATAGATTATAGACAACTAAACAAGGTAACCATAAAGAACAAGTACCCCTTACCCAGGATCGATGACCTGTTCGATTAATTGGGAGGTGCTTCCATATTCTCAAAGATTGACTTGAGATCTGGATACCGTCAAGTCCGAATCAAGGGTGAAGACATCCACAAAACTGCCTTCAGGACGAGATATGGTCACTATGAGTTTGTGGTAGTACCATTCAGATTAACCAATGCCCCTGCCGCTTTTATGTGCTTGATGAACAATGTGCTCAACAAATTCCTAGACAAATTTGTACTTGTTTTTATTGACGATATATTAATTTACTCCAAGAATAGAGAGGAACATGGGTAACATCTAAGACTCGTGCTTCAAGTGCTAAGAGAACATTAGCTCTATGCCAAATATAGCAAGTGCAACTTTTTCTAGAAGCAAATATATTACTTGGGCCATGTCATATCTGAAGAAGGAGTAGCAGTAGACCCTGACAAGATCAAGTCTATCATGGAATGGCCTACCCCAAAGGACGTTTCAGATATCAGATCCTTTATGGGCTTAGTAGGATACTATAGGAGATTTATAAAAGGATTCTCCAATATTGGTTGTCCAATCACTGCCCTCCAAAAGAAGGGAGCTATATGTACGTGGACACAAGAATGTGAAAAAATATTTCAATCCCTAAAACATTTACTGACCCATGCATCTGTGTTGAAGATCACCAATCCTGAAGCTGACTTCCTCGTGTGCACAGATGCCTGCAAGGAAGGGCTCGGAGGAGTCCTTATGCAAGGAGGAAGTGTAGTCTGCTATGAATCTCGAAAATTGAATGAGCATGAAGTCAACTATGTGACCCATGATCTAGAATTGGCCGCCATAGTGCACGCCTTAAAAATGTGGAGGCATTACCTCCTGAGAAGAAAATTTGTACTTATGGCAGACCACTATGGATTGCGATATCTATTTGACCAACCAAAACTCAATGCTATACAAGCTAGGTGGATGGCCCTTCTTAGTGAGTTTGATTTAGAAATCAAACATATCAAGGGAAAGGAAAATAAGGTGGTCGATGCCCTTAACAGAAGTATGAACACAATTCATTGGCAGCGGTGAGCACCTGCAAGACGAATGTCAAGGAAAGAGTCAGGAATGCACAAGAAATAGACACATTCTTCCAGACCGTGACCTTGTACCTGGAGCAAGAACCCACAGGAATAAAGTATGAAGGCTACTAGATGATAGATGGAGGTCTGCTAACTTACAAAAACAGATTATATATTCCAAAATGTGATGACTTGAAGAGGTTCATAATGGATGAACTACATAAAAGACCATATATTGGTCATCCCAGATACCAGAAGATGATCACAGTGAACAAGAAACAATTCTATTGGCCTGGATTGAAGAAAGACATAGCTGAGTACTTAGCCAAATGCATAGAATGCCAACAGGTTAAAGTAGAACACCGACACCCAACAGGATTGTTACAACCTCTACCAATCCTAGAATGGAAGTGGGAAACCATTTCCATGGACTTCATCACTGGATTACCAACATCGACCAAACATAATGACACCATCATGGTAGTGGTGGATAAATTGTGCAAGTCTTCCCATTTTATCCCCGTCAGATCGACTTGCAAGGCAATAGATAACGCCAACATATTCATGAAGGATATATTCATACTACATGGTATTCCTAAAGAGATCGTGTCTGACAGAGACACGAAATTTACTTCCAACTTTTGGAAATCCTTGATGGCTGGTCTAGAGACCAAATTACTATTTAGCACTGCATATCATCCTCAAACCGATGGAAAGATGGAAAGAGTGAACCAAATATTGGAAGACATGCTAAGAATGCATGTAATGCATCAACCCGAGAAGTGGGAAGATTTCCTGCCACTGGTGGAATTCGCCTACAACAATGGCTACCAAGAATACCTGAAGATGAGCCCTTTCAAAGTCCTCTATGGTAGACCGTGCAATACTCCAGTTAGTTGGAGTAATCCCGTGAACATAGTTACTATTGGACCCGACATGTTGAAAGAAATAGAACAACAAGTGACTCAGATAAAACAAAATCTAAAGGTCGCTCAGAACAGACAGAAAAGTTACGCCGACCAAAAGAGAACTCCGAGAGAATTCAAGATGAGAGACCACGTATATCTCAGAGTTAGGCCCAGGAAGAGTTCCCTGAGGATGGGAGCTTGTGCCAAGTTGGCACCTTAGTATTGTGGACACTTTGAAGTTCTAGATAGAGTGGGACCTATAGCCTATAGGCTAGGACTTCCTCCCACAGTAAAAGCACATAATGCTTTCCATGTTTCATTATTGAAGAGATATGTACATGATTCTAATCATATAATTGACTGGTCTGTGATCCAGGTGGAACCGAAGGGAGAATTCCTACCAGAACCTCAATGCATACTGGACAGAAAGGAAACCCCACTCAGGAACCGAACCATTGCACAGGTCAAGGTGCAGTGGAAACATTTTGGCCCAGATGAGGCTACGTGGGAAATGGAAGATGCCATGAAACAAGCATATCCGATTTTGTTTACTTCTGAACATACACGTCATATTGATAGATAGAACATCGAGGACGATGTTCCTTTAAGGGGGAGGGAATTGTAACACCCTGTTTCCCTTGGTCTATAAAAATAACTATGTTGGCCAAGAACTATGGCAAAATCAAAGATGTGAATGTTTGATTTGACTAACCTTTGCATAAAAGGTTGATGAATGTAAATTATATAATGAATATGTGTTGCATGATTGCTGAGAGGGGGATGTGCTAAAAGAGACCACGATGGATAATGAGAGGTGGTGGAAGGGACCTAAAATGGTTGCGTTAACTTCCACCGAGCCAGTATCGTACTGGTTTATACTTGCTCACAAACCAAAGCAACTCTATGATCCTGGAATGGATTTCCCGTCAGATTGGTAGGTGGGGAGGCTCCTCGAGAGTTAATGAGGGGATGGGGGTGAACCACCCATCCGTAACATCCCTCAAACCTGACCACGGATGGCGGAATTCGCACCACACGCAACCTTGTAGACAGAAATTGGCAAGAGAGGAATGTGGTAAACGGGAGAGCAGTGCGCACGACGGGGGATCGTGGAAGAGAACTAAAGAAACCCTGGAAACGCAGGGAGTTCTGAATACGAGGAGAAGGAGAGTAACCTTCGTCCTGGATTGTTTTCTTGTATCAAGAGAAGGAGAGTAACCTTCGTCCTGGATTGTTTTCCTGTATCAGGAGAAGGAGAGTAACCTTCATCCTTGATTTATGTTGAGCTGCAAGTAGGAGACTGAACCTCAAAGCATGGTGGTCTAGCTCGGGGGTGGCTAGTGGTAAATCCGTTTGGAGTCACTAAGCCTACAGTTGGGTGGAAACGAGCACCCCTCTCAGCAGTTGCACCATGCCTGGTAGATTTGATAAGTGTTTTATACCTTGTATTTCGAATTGAATATCGTGAATACATGCTTATGTTTATATGTCCATAGTAATTTATGTGTGGAATGATTGCCTGGTGTTTTAAACTGGAAATAATGGATGCATGTGTATGCTTATATGTTATTGTTGGTTTCTGTACAAATGATTAAGTTTGGGGCATGAGTTCTCTCCACCAAGAATTGTCTTGTTTGCTCGACTCTTGTAATGTTCCGGGAAAGCCCCTTGAGAGTACTCTTCTGCGGGGATTGCCCCATAAACCTTGGAACCGTGTCGAACCTTTACCTTGAGACTCGACTGAGATTAGGGCGATTGCCCAAGAAACGTCTGAAGGTTCATGTGATCCGGGTCTGGAAACCTTATGCAAGGAAGGATAGCTCTCTAAGGACTCGAAGTCGTGGGAGTTCGAAGCCCCGAGAAGTTGAATTTCGTGATTCAAGCTCAGAAGGGATAGCGAGCCCAATTATAGAAAGAGAGAATACCCTATCATTTGGTAGGCGAATGGTCGGAATCCTTTCGGGAATACCCCAGATCTGTCAAGACCGATGGATCTAGAGAAGGAGCCCAGGCGTTAACACTTCACCCCTTTCAGCCTTCGCAAGTAGTGATGGGACCCAAGACCATAGATATAAGGATCTGACAGATCCCTATTGACCGTTGATCTTAGCCTTTGTATAGGAAGGAGAGTAGCATTTCGCTGACTCACAACTTGGAGTGGTCAAGGGTAGGGCTGCATGAACTCACGGTTCGTGAGATCGCAATGTGATCTTGATCGTTGGATCCAAGGCACGGGAGAACCATTGGATCAGAACTTTCGTGGTTATCGCCTATCGGAGGTTTGAAACTTGAGGGAGTTTCTTTTCGATTGTAGAAGTCGTGAAGTGTCGAGCGCCGAGGGCTCGTGCAAACACATGACCCATCTGTAAGTGGGGACCGCGTGGTTGACAGGTGGCGTAACAACAAGCGCCCAGAGAAAGGTGGGAACGGGTGACAGGTGATGGACACATGTCACCAAGGAAGGAGTCAACCCATTGTTGACTTATCGTATCTCGTGAACTCGCGAAGGAGGAGCATGAGGGCTCAACACTCCAACTCGCGAAGTCGCGAGATGCGAGTAGTGCTAGTATTTAGCCTAGGAAGCAGGTGACCAGTGGTGGAAAGATGTCACACTGGGAAAGAGTCAACCCACTGTTGACTTATCGTGGCTCGGGGTTTTGCAAGATGAGGAAGCTGCACCTTGATCACTAAGGCCGCAAAACGCCGAGAGCCGAGGTCTCATGTGACGGGCGGCGACGACACAGCTCGTGAGCAAAGTATAGCAGGGTTGACAAGTGGTGTGTGCACATCGCTTTGGCAGAGTCCACGCAACATTGACCTCTCGTGTCTCAGGGATTCGCGAAGGAGGAGCACGGGATCTCAACACCTCAACTGGCGAGGTTGCGAGTGGTGCTAGTGTTTGGCCTAGCCTATGGTTACATGTAGCAGGCGCTAGTGAGGAGGGAACCATACCCGTATAGTGTCTCGGGTGTCGGTGTTTGGAGAAAGGGGAGTCGAGAGTCTTGATTCCCGACTCACGAGTTGTGAAAGGCGCTTGCGCTAAGGCCAGCTTGTGGTCATTTTGAGGAGGATAATGGAAGAGAGGGTCTGCACTAGGCCCCATAGAAGTCTTGAGGATTCTGTTCCTTGAAGAAAAAGACGAAAAAATCTAAGTTGTTGTAGTGGGTGTGTGACAATGTGCATGTGCTGAAGATTGCAGACGCAAATAAGGACTTCCTTTTGTGTACAGATTCCTCGAAGGAAGGGCTTGAAGGAGTCCTTATTCAAGAAGGACATGTGATTTTATACGAATCCAGAAAATTGAATGAGCATGAAATCAATTATGTGACCCATGATATTGAATTGGCTACCATAGTACATGGCTTAAAAAGGTGGAGTAATTACCTCCTAGGTAGAATATTTGAGGTTATGACAGACCATAGTGGGTTGATCTGAAAATGGAATGTACTTGTTTAAGGGTGCAAGGTATCCATTTTCCATAATTTAAAATGTGAGTTATACACTCCAATGTGACCTACACTTGCTTCATGTGTATAAAAGTGCAATTTGTTTATGTGTGGTGTCTTGTCTCTTCTTGTCAATGTTCATGTGAGTAGAAGGTTCTTTTAAGTGATTAAAATGGTGTCATAAACAATGTACAGCAGTATATAATGCAGCAAATAACACATCCAATACACAGCAACCAAAATGATAAAGCAGTTCACCCACTTCAGGCTACATCTGTTGGACTAAGCCTCCCAAAATGGGCTTGTCCTCTTGTATTAAAATGCTCCAAAATGCTAATACAAGAATAGAAATGTCTCAAAGGACAGAACTGACTGTAAATACAGACTCAGGAAATAGGAATTAGCTGAACATGCTTTTTCCCAAATATCAAACAGTGAAATAGTACCTTAACAGTCCTTTCCCCAAAATGGCCCTGGTGGCCCTTTAATCTTCAATGGAGAATTTTGATGTGAAGATGGCCTCAAATGGTTCTGAAACCTCTGCCATCAGATTCAGAAGGTCGAAATTAGCTGAACATGGCTTTTGAATCACCAAAAATGGCTGAGCATAGCCTCCAAACAGCTTCGACACTGAAATGGCCCTGGTGGCCCTGAAAGCTTCCCTGAAGCAAAAACACCTGCAAATGGCCTCCAATGGCTCTGAAACCTGCTCCAATGGCTCCAGAAGGTCAAAGAGACCCAAAATCGACCCAAAAAACGTCCAGAATGGATTCCTGTAGCAAGAGTTATGGCAAAAACAAACTCCCCTCTCTTTTTCCCCAAAGGCTCCACTAAATTCGGAGTAACGGGAGTTAGCCTAGCTAAAAATAGCATAGGCGCCAAAATAGGCGGACTCCGCCCAACCATCCGCCAACCGTTTAGCATTTTATGTTAAAGCTGGACGTGGTCACATGCATTAACATTAACAATAACCGTTTGATACACACCGTATGCAATAATATGTAACTTCATATTAAATGAAAACCATTGGTTTAACAACAAGCAACGTGCGGCTTTGTGGTTGGCTGAAATGTGTTAAAACGTTTGATAAAGGGAGAGGTCACCGGTTCAAATCCGGCCGACCCAAAAATTTTGAACCTAAGCCCAATTGGTCAAACCCAGGGTGCCACGTGGCAGCCTTTCATTG
The DNA here is from genome assembly GCA_009831015.1 of Picea engelmannii. NCBI lineage: Eukaryota > Viridiplantae > Streptophyta > Pinopsida > Pinales > Pinaceae > Picea > Picea engelmannii. The sequence goes on from ML785387.1 coordinate 85,900, forward strand.
GGCCACGTGGCACCTTTCTATTCGTCCACCTCATGCCACGTGTCACATTCTTACTCGCCCAGCTGTCATCTAACCACACTCTGCCACGTCATCAATGCCACGCAGACTGTACGGTCGCCACGTCATCCTTCCACATAGGATGCTGACGTCACCCTGGTGCCACGTGTCACCTTCCAATTGGTCAAAATGCATGCCAAAAAACCCATAAATGCGTGACACGTGTCACACCCTGGAGCCGCCACGTGTCCTGTACGGACGGCCACGTCATCTGTACGTCTGCCACGTCAGCACTGTACGGCCCTGCCACGTGGCAGTACGGCCTGCCCAGTCAGCACATTTTTTTTTCCTGTTTGGCAATTCGAACAGAACGCGATAACTTTCGCTCCCGACGTCCGTTTGAGACGAAACGAATTGCGTTGGGTTCGTGACGTCGAGGGCTACAAACCCATTTGTTTTTAGGCAATTCCAAGAACTTTGATTTTTGAGGTAAAATTTGACCCCTGGTCCAGATTCTGATCATGGGTTGAGATATTTGTTTGATCAACCAAAACTCAATGCTAGACAAGCTAGATGGATGGCTCTCCTTAGTGAGTTTGATTTTGAAATCAAACATATCAAAGGAAAAGAAAATAGGGTGGTTGATGCCCTTAATAGAAGTAAGAAAGTGATTCACTTGGCAGTTGTGAGCACCTGTGAATCAAACATCAAGGAGAAAGTCAAAAGTGCACAAGAAACAAATGCATCTTTCAAGACTATGAAACTATACTTAGAGCAAGAGCCCACAAGGCTGAAGTATGAGGGTTATCAATTGTTGAATGATGGTCTGCTAACTTACAAAGGTAGGTTGTATATTCTAAATTGTGACGACTTGAAGAGGTTCATAATGGATGAACTACAAAATACCATATACTGGTCATCCTAGTTATCAGAAGATGATCACAACCACTAGAAAACTATTTTATTGGCCTAGACTGGAAAATGACATAGCTGATTTATTGGCTAAATGTCTAGAATGTCAGCAGGTTAAGGCAGAGCACCAACATCCAGCAAGGTTTTTGCAACCCCTACCAACCCTAGAATGGAAATGGGAAACCATCTCCATGGATTTCATCACAGGGTTACCAAAATCGACCAAACAAAATGACACCATCATGGTGGTTGTGGAGAAAATCAACAAGGATGCTCACTTCATTCTCGTCAAATCAACTTGCAAGGCAATAGATATTGCCAGTAATTTCATGAAAGAAATATTTAGAATGCATGGCATGCCTAAGGAAATCATATCCGATAGAGATACAAAATTTACTTCAAACTTTTGGAAATCTCTGTTTGCTGGTTTTGAAACTAAATTACTATTTAGTACAACCTATCACCCTCAAACTGATGGGAAGACAGAGAGGGTAAACTAAGTGTTAGAAGACATGTTAAGGATGCATGTAATGCATCAACCCAAGAAGTGGGAAGACTACCTACCACTGGTAGAGTTTTCTTATAACAATAGCTATCAAGAGTCATTGAAGGTGAGCCCTTCTGAGGCCCTCTATGGTAGACAATGCAATATTCCAATTAGCTGAAATAACCCAGTCGACATAATTAAAATCAGACTAGATATGATAAAGGAACTGGAACAACAAGTGGCTCAGATAAAACAAAATATGAAAATAGATCAGGATAGACAGAAAAACTATGCAGACAGAAAAAGGACTCCTCAAGAGTTCAAAGCAGAGGATCATGTGTATCTCCAAGTTAGGCCCAGAAAAATATCCTTAAGAATGGGAGCTTGTGCCAAGCTAGCACCTCGGTATTGTGGACCCTTTGAAATTTTGGATAGAGTGGGACCTGTAGGATATAGACTAGCACTTGCTCCCACAGTGAAGGTACATAATGTTTTCCATGTTTCTTTATTGGAGAAATATGTACATGATTCTAATCATATAATTGATTGGTCTGTGATTCAGGTGGAACCATAGGGAGAATTACTTCTAGAGCCACAATGCATAATAGACAGGAACTAAATCCCACTCAGGAACAAAACCATTGCACAGATCAAGGTGCAGTGGAAACACTTTGGTCCATATGAAGCTACATGGGAAATGGAGGATGCCATGAAACATGCATACACATTTTTGTTTACTTTTGTACATACAGAGCACATCGACAAGTAGAACATTGAGGACGATGTTCCTCTAAGGGGGAGAGGATTGTGATACCCTTCTTTCCGCCAGCTTATAAATGTAACTATAACTTGCCTATAGACTATGGGCAGACTGAATATGTGTGGACATTGAAACTAATGAACCCTTTTATTATAAAAGGTAATGTAGATATATATGTATTTTCTGTTACTAAATAAAATGGAAAGTGTTGCACAACTACTGAAGGGGGGGTTTTCCACGATAGATCATGATGTTATGAGAGAGATGGTGAGGGGAACCAACAATTGTTGAGATGACCCCCACCAGACTAGTACCTTACTGAATTTAAATTATTCAGAACCTGAACAGACCTCTGACCCATAAATAAATTACCAGTTAACCTAGTAGTTGGGAATTCCTCCTCAAGAGTTGATGAGGATATGGGCATAGTACTCATATGAAAGACTTCTTGACTTGACCACGAACCGGGGATTCAGACCCACGCAATCTTGCTGAGGAAGGAAAGAAAAGAAGGGAATTTGTGAGCAGAGGAGATGAGTCGATAGACCATTCTTCCCGAAGGAGAAGAGTGTGTGTTGCTTTGGGGTTCTGAGGAGATCTGAACAACAAGATTTCTTTAGGTGCAAGAACTTGTTGGATTCAATTTCGGTCCAAGTTGATAAATGGGGCTGCAGGAAGATGAGTGACTAAGGAAGCACTCGTTGCAACCCCCCTTGCTTGGTCAAAAGAAAATTCATTTCCAAGTTTCTATGGGAGGAGGAGAGTAGCCTTCGTCCCTGGTTGTCGCTGAAAAATAAGGAAGAGTCTCTCTCAAGGAATCATGATCTAGCTAGGGGGTGGCCAACGATAAATCCATCCAGGAGTTGTTGTGCCTACGGTTGGGTGGAAACGTGCATCCCTCTCAGTAATTGCTTCACGATCTGGTTTCTTGATAAGTATTCTTATACTTTGTGTAGTAGAATTGAAATGATGGTTGAATGTTTGTGGTTATGATTAAATCTTACATTGTTTGATTAATCATTAGAAATGCTTACTATTTTTTTGTGAGCCCCTGTATTTGCATGGTTCTATTTGCCTTAGTCTAGCATCTAGAAATCCATGAGACGTGGGTCTTAAAAAGAGTTTAAGAATAAGTTTACGGTTCCTGTATTGTTTGAGAAATCCATTTCCCTATTTTAGAACTTAAGTTCTGTGAATGGAGGGCGCTCCCTTCAAACCCTTCGCTTGTGTGACCGAGGGCTCATGTCCAGGGTTCTAACCAAATCTTGGCTAAGTGTTGAGTGTGCAGCCCTGATATTTTTCACGAAATCCATATGACCATGACCTCGGAACCCTTCGCTAGGTCCAAAAGGAGCTAAGCTATTTTGGCTCCAGAACTCCGGGATTTCGAAGCTCCTGGACGTTATGACTCTACAACCTTTGAAACCAGCCAAAGGCAACTTGCTGGTAAGGTTATCGACGAGGTTGACCGACATCTGGAAGTTTCCTTAACCGGGACCGTGGGATCTGTTCCATTGTTAAACCCTAACCCACCTATCGGTCACGAAGTAACGCGAGTCGTAGATCCGAGGATACTCGGGATCTTCCGTGACTGTTGGATCTATGTCGTGGATAGTCCGACGTTTACCACTTCTGGAGAATAGAGGTGTCATAACACTGAAACCCCCGAATGTTGGAGTTGTGAATTAATGTGAGTCATGGATCTGGTTAGTCCACTGAGAACCCCTCCCAACCGTTCGATCAATTAGTGGAAGGATATGTGTATAGTACTTCAGCGAAGTCCTACTCGGGAAAAAGGGAGTGTTAAACGGGTGAAACCTCGGAACATCGAAATCATGAAGTGACGAGAACTGTAGATCTAAGGATATTCAAGATCTCCCATGATCGTTGGATCTATGTCACGGTCAATCTGACATTGACCACTCCGGGAGAAAGGGAATGTTAAACAAGTAGAACCCCCGAACGTCGAAGTCGCGAAACGATGAGGACCAATGATTCAAGGATGCTTTGGGACCCCTCCTGACCATCGGATCTAGACCATGGTCAGCCCAACGCTGACCACTATGAGAGAAAAGAGGAAGTTACACAACGGATCCCCCGAACACCAAAGTTGCGAAGTAACAGAGGCCGTAGATCTACGGATCTATGTGGACACGTCTCGACTGTGGGATATAAGTGGCATTGGAAGGTTGTCATTTCGGAGTGATGTGGCATGCTGACATCACCCGAGGTGACATGGATCCATGTTCAACATGCCATGTGTCACCTTGATTCGTGATTTTCACAGAGCCTAGGTGCCCATTAGAATGTGACATGTGTCACCCATTGATGGCACCACATGTCATCTCTGTCTGGCCGCATGTCATTCCCCCTTGGAACATACTTGCTTGGCCTAATAGTGGGTGGAGTACCCAGGACATGGGAGTTTAGGACTTCGGGAAATTTGGAACGCTGGGATGCTGGGGTTAATTTGGCGGAAGGCCGGGACCCACCTGTCCCTGCCTTTGCATTTAATGCACCATCATGTGTAAGGTGGACCCTTTGGGAGTCCAAGATTTCGGAACTCCAGAGTCTTGGGTGTAGTATCTTAGATAAGTCAAAAGGGTTGAAGGCCAAAGTCACAGGGCAGGATTTCTGGGCTTCCAGACTCCGAAGGATATGTGCGTAGGAGGTGCGTTACATATTCTCTGCAATATTTATGCTTTCAGCTATTATAATAGATCGAGTACCTTACAAGTGGTATCACAATACTTTCCTTGGCAGAAAATTGTGAGTTATTTTTTTGAGGGTAGATATGTATTCTGGCATCATAATGCTACAAAGATCTGTCATTCAACGCATAAATCCATGGTCGAGGAAGCATAGACGTAGGAACTACAAGTGGTATTTAAGCGCACATTGTTGACCACTCTTGTAACCTATGTTGGTACCCCTTCAAGTGGTAGCGCATCAGATAGTACCTATATATGGGTTGGCCTAGATTCTTGAATCCCTCCATAGAAAAATTGATCAGTCACCTGATTGTTATAGTTCCACCGAGAACAACACTCAGAAAGATACTTTCTAGTACATGGGTAGTCGGGTAGTACGACTAAGGGCATGGTCTAGCCTCCTTAGTTGGTTCCCTGAGATATTGGGCTGAGTATTATTGTTGGATCCCACACGTATATTAGAGAGCTATAACACAAGGCAAACCCTTGTATGTAGAAACTCTAAATACCCTAACCCTTGGGACAGAAACATAAATAGAATAGACAAGATCTATTGTCGTACAAATTCACCCCCTGCATTCTGGTTGTGAAATTAATACAGAGTTTTTCCAAGTCCGGATCTTCCTTGCACCATTATTTCAACCCTCTCCCATTGGATTCCTCTCTTCACCTTCATCGCAGTCATACCTATCATTTTTCAGCTTTTTTTTTCATGGACCCAACCCCCTTTTAGTCCCCTTATTTGGGACTTACCCCATTGGATTCCCCTCGTCACCCTGATCGTTGTGATACCCTTCACACATTTTCAATGTCGTCCCACCCATCCCTTCTCCCCTTCATCATGGCCCACACCCATAGCCAAGACCTTAAATCCCACCTCAATTCCTTGTCCTCTAATTTCACAATGACCCAACATGAAGTGCGACAACTCAATGCAATTATTATCATCATCAATAAAAACATGCATTCCACTATAGACGCAAAAATGAAAACCCTGAAACATGACCTCTCTACCCAACTTGAATCCTTTGTTGGCTAGATCTGCACCAAGCTGAATATCACTAGAGACCTTACCTCTCTGACCCACCTTTGTACCCCAAATGTGAAACTTTATCCAATGCCCAACCTTTTCAGCCCCATCACTTTCAGCGTGACCTATGCCTTCTGCGTGTGGATGTGAACAAATTTGATGGCTCAGATCCCACTAGATGGGTAACTCAAATGGAACATTATTTCTCTTTGCATGGCATTACAAATGAGTTGGACAAAATCATGTATGGTGTTCTCCATCTAGATCAAGAACATTGGCAATGGTGGCAATGGAGAAAAAATGCCCACTAAGGGTATGTGGCTTGGACACAATTTGTTGCAGAGCTTTATGAACGCTTTGACACTAACACCCACCATTTAAGTCATTTGACGAAGTTGAAACAATCTAGCACAGTGGAAGACTTTATAGCTGCTTTTAGGCAATTGTCTTTCCGCACAGAGGGCATGTCTGATGCTTTTTTCTAGGAATGCTTTATCAATGGCCTCAAAGATGAGATTCGTACCCATGTCCTCATGGCTCGCCCCCAAAGTTGTGTGGAAGTTACTAAAAGAGCTAAGGAAGCACAATGGGTTGTCTCTTCTCAAACTCGAAAACCCTCCTTTATTCTTTGCCCTAAAACAATCACTCCCACTCCTCCTTCCACTCCACTAAAGATCCAAAAATTGACCTGGGCATAAATGGTTGAGCGCCAACTCAAGGACCTTTATTATAATTGTGATGCCAAATATTTTCCTGGGCACAAGTGTAAGGAACGCAATCTTTTTATGGCCATCTCTAAGGATGTTTTTGATGAAGAGGTTGAGTCTCCCCCTAACCCACTGACTTGACTCCACCCTCAGACCCCCCAGAAGTTGAACCAGTCATTTCCCTGAATGCTCTCAATGGCTTCTCTACCCCCAAACCATCAAGTTCATTGGTTACATTAAGGATCGAAAGGTCATCATCCTCGTTGACACGAAAACACCCATAATTCTATTCATCACTGCATTTCCCAAGAAACAAATTGTTATATGCAAGAAGTCAACAAATTTCAAATCATGATTTCCAATGGTAGATCCATGATATTTTGGGGGCGTTGTGAAAAAGTGTGTCTCCAAATTGGTCAGTATCACATGAAATCTCATATGTTTGCTATCGACATGGGTGGTTGTGACATTGTATTGGGGGCCAAATGGTTAAGGATTTTGGGCCTCATTCTCATGGATTTTAAGGAATTAACCATGCATTTCAACCAGGAGGGACAACAATATAAGTTCCAAGGAATCACCGTAGGTTATTCTGAGATCATCAGTTCCCATCTCATGGAAAAGCTCCTCAAAAAAGGTCTGATCCATCCTCTCCAAACATCAAGCTATTTTTTCCACTCCCTAGGGACCTCCTCCTTCCCGTGGTGTTCATGATCATTCCATTCCCCTCGTAATCGACAACCTTCCTCCCAATGTTCGTCCCTATCATCATCCCTTTTCCCAAAAAAATGAAATTGAGAAAAAATTTCAAGAATTGCTCGAAGCGGGCATTATCCTTCTTAGTAATATCCCCTATTCTTCTCTTGTAGTCACGATACTTAAGAAAGAAGGCTCTTGGTGCAAGTGTCTTGATTTTCGTGCCCTCAACAAACTCACCATCAAAGACAAATTTCCCATTCCTATCATTGATGATCTCTTGGATGAATTAAGTGGTGCCGAGTTCTTTACTAAACTTGATCTTCATTTTGGCTACCACCAGATATGTATGAACAAGGCAGACATTTCTAAGACCACATTTCAAACTCATGAGGGCCAGTATGAGTTCTTGGTCATGCCCTTTGGCTTGTGTAATGCTCCCTCCACTTTCCAAAGCCTCATGAATCATGTCTTCCATCCTTTTCTTCGTCATTTTGTCTTAGTTTCCTTTGATGATATTCTCATCTATAGTAAAACCTGAACATAACATCTTGTTCATGTAGATTGAGCTCTTCAACTATCCTCTTATCATCAAATTTTCCTCAAACAATCGAAATGTGCTTTTGGAGCTTCAGAATTCGAGTACTTGGGTCATATTGTTGGCAAGGTAGGTGTCATGGTCAATCCTAAGAAGATCGAAGCTATGCAGGATTGGCCTCACCCTAAGACTCAAAAGATTGATCATTCCTTTCAATCCTTGAAGATGATTATGTGAACCACTCTGGTCTTGGCCCTTCCCAACTTCACAAAGACCTTTGTTCTGGAATGTGATGCTTTCGAGAGAGGAATTGGAGTAGTCCTTATGCAAGATGGTTGGCCTTTGGCCTTTACCACCAAACAATTGTTAGAGCGACATTTGGGCCAATCAATATATGAGAAGGAAATGATTGCTATTCTACATGTAGTGGATCTATGATGCCCTTATGTATTGGGGCAACGCTTCCAAATTAAGACAGATCATCAGAGCCTCAAGTATTTTTTGGAGCAATGTCAATTTGTTGCATTGAACCGGGTGTTTCTTCGACTGCAACCTTATAAGAAGACTTCAATCAAGGATGATCATTCTAAAAAACTGACACCCAAATTTTATGGTCCTTATACAATTCTCAAGCACTTGGGACAGGTGGCCTAACAGTTAGCTTTGACCAATCATTTTAAGCTCCATCCTGTTTTTCATGTCTCCTGCTTAAAGAAGGTGATTGGAACTAAGTGCCAAAATCGAACTAGTCTTCCTAAGTTTGATGAAGAAGGCTCCATTTGGTTGCATCCATAAGTAGTATTGGACCAACATGAGCATCGTCTCCATCAACGCACCATCAAGGAAGTGTTAGTACAGTGGAAAGTTACAACTCTAGATGATGCCACGTGGGAGCCAGCTACCAATCTGCAACAAGTTCCTCATCTCAAGCCTTGAGGACAAGGATGTTTTTTTAAGGGGGAGGGAATGTTAGGGACCTAACCTCCCTAACCCCTCACGTAGGTAGAATAATATATTTTCGATGTAATAAAGGCCAATATTAATAAGGCCTAGTAATAAGGAAGAATAAGTCAAATGTAAGAAGACCTAATAGAAGCTTCTGCTTCTAGAAGATCTTCCACTAGATTGTTCTTTTGATAGATAGATTTAGTATAAATAGGAGTCGAGGGCATGAAAATTCTTGTATTGAGAATTATTGTAATATATCTTTGCTCCGCTGGAGGTTTCCCCCTTGAAGAGGCAAGTGAACATTGTTTCCTATCAATAAAGGTATTATTTTGGAGTCGTGGTTTCATCTATTGTGTTGTTCCATTGATATTCTTTGCAATATTTTTGTTTTCAGCTATTATAATAGATCTGGTACCTTACATCCTCAAGCTTTAGGAACAAAGCTTCCTAAGGGGAGGTCACATTGTGAACCTAAACATGGTTTTTTATTATGTAAATAAATTTATTTACATGAGTTATTTTGTATGTAATTTGTCATTTTTAAAACAATTTACTATTTGTTTATGATATTGTTTTTCAATATTTCTAAAAGATCATTTATGTGAAATAAGGCCTAAAATAGATAATCAAAGTGTTTGCAATTGGAAAGACTTCGGTGGAGAAAAAGTGGCTTTGTTAGGATTTTTGGATGAGAGTTTGAGGCTCCAAGTGTCTGTAAATGTAATATCCTGATTTTAACCCTTTTGATCTATTGGTTAAAATTATGTATACATGGATATATTTACGAGAGTCCAATTGTAAATGACCCCATGTGTCATTGATGGAAAGGTCTTGTATAAATTCCAAGTGCAAAGCTCAAGGCAGAGCCTCGACAAGTGAATGTCTAGATATGTATTTTCAATAATTGAGATAATGGTCCAAAGTTGGATGATTGAGGAAATTCACCCATGGGGCTATGGGTCCACCAAAGGGTAAAGGTAACGAGGTCCAAGGGGATGACCTATGTCTCATGGCTCTGCAATATCCTAACTTTAACCTAACTTCTATGTAATTATCACATTTCCTTACTTCTTCCTAATGTTAACGCCCATTAGGTTAGGAGCCTAGTTAGATGAAAGGGAAATATGAAAGTGGAAGAAATAATTACCTTGAGTAATTAACTCCTACCTTGAAGCAATGAACTCCTATTTTCATGGGTCAAAAAAGGAGTGGAGAGGAGACTCTTCATTCATGTAAAGAAGGAGGAATTGAATTAGGAGATAGGAACTTGAGAAAAATAAAGTTCTTTAAGAGAAAATAAGAGTTTTCTCGAACAAAAACCAACTCAAAAATTGTATGAACCATGGAGGTACGAATCAAGGACCACGGTGTGACAATATGGATCATGAATGAGTAGGGAGACATATTATTAAATCCTTTTATGTTGTTGACCTTTTTGGGTTGTTCATGAATCAAAATATATTGTCCAAGAAGCAAAATTCTCCACTTGTGTTACTTGCTACCAAATGTAAAACACATCCCCTTTGCTCTCCACTCTTCTTTCATCCATTTGTTGAAGTTTTAACCTTATGGATTGAGTGAGGGTGGGAGAGGGAACATGGTAGTCTCTATAAGTGTTAGTGAACCCTTTGGTAGCCACAATGAAAGCCTTTTCCAAGGCTCTAAGAGACAGACCTCATGTTCAATGCTCTCCTTTAAAGTGCCCACAAATATATCCAACAAATTATCCTCTGGAATGTTCTTCACTATAAGACTCAACATTTGAATCGTTCAATCTGTTATACGAGGTTTTTTTCATACTATCCTCATAATGTGCTATTAGTTCATCTATAAAAATGGACCAAGAAGCAATAGAGTCCTTTTTATGGTAAAAAAAACATATATACCACACAAATTGATCAAGTTTTAAATACAAGAATACAATAGTTACCTTTTGTAGAGATGGCACTTAGTGTAGATCATTGATTTACTCCATGTTGAATACATGTTATTATATCATTGTCATCAAACGCCCTCATATCAATCTTAGGGACGAAGTAGTTCATAGGCCCGAAATGGATCCTGGAGTGATGAATGATCATGTTTATGGGACTTAGCCCTCTTATTCTCCAAATGTGATAAATTTTCTCCATGTGTCATCAAGACTTAATCCTCTCATTCCCCTTATCTTCTTTATAGGGAAGCAAATTCAGGATAAGGAAGTTTTTGAGATCCTCTGATTTGTTGGTGGTGTTGGATATTTATTGTATCCTATATAGGTAGACTTAGTCACATCCCAACATGGGTTGAGGGGATGGCCCCCAAATGAAAGGGGTCTGAGGAGGACCCACCCCTTTGATTAGAGGGCATGGGGGGCTAGTGAGACCCCCATCCAAGGGTCTATTCTTGAGGATTTTTTGTTTGTTTATTATATATTATTTCAGCCAATGGTTTCAATCCATTGTAAAATAATCCTAGTTAAAGGGTTGTATTTGTAATCTTATCAATGTTGATTAATTAGGGTTTTGGATGCTATAAAATACATTAATATTTTTTTCTAAATGGTGAAGTTAGTGCAATGAGATAGAGAGAGGTGTAACTCTGAGTTAGGTTGGTTGTCTCATCTATGGGTTGCCAAGGTAAATCTTTATGTAGTATGTGTGTGCCATTGTTATTTTTATGTTTGGATTATATTAGTATTGCTTTTATTGCATAGGTTCATGAAACTTTCCAAGCCATGTCTTTGAGATCATCAATGGGGCCTTCTATTGTCTTTGCTTGCCATCTCTTTCATGTCATTCTTCATATTATTTTTTAGGTCATCTTTAAAATCTTGGAAGTTTATTTTACTTACCATATGCAAGTTGTTAACCTTTCTCACCATTGTAGATCCGAGGTTCTCCATTCTCTCTTCAAAATTGGACATCTTAAATTCCACCTCTTGATCCTCTTCTTGTGTAAAGGATGATCCTTTAGAAGCCTTTTTGGGAGTCACATTTGGCTTATTACGTCTAGACACGAGGAACTTGGGCTTTTGAAGACTATTAAATTCAACTGGTTATAACCTCTCCAATTCTATTATTTTGTTGATGAAATTATTACATGACGTACTCTAAGTTGTCATCTTCAAGACTTTACTAATCCCATGCAATTTGGAGCTTCCAAGTGAAGGTTATGGTCGAGTTACCACAACTTGTTGCTTTTGATATATTTAAAGTGAGCGAATATATACAAACTGCCACTTCACCAATAATTAACTCAAAGGTCTAAAATTTACACTCAAAACATTTTGGCCCATATTCTTCCAAATTCCATTTGTATCATTGAATTTGGAGCTTGCAATCTTTAGACATTCCTATTTTACAATAATCACCAACTTCAAGAAAAAAATCCCTAACTTACACAACCTATAACTCATAAAATATAGTTGCTTACCAAATTATGAAGTTTTTAGCTGATGTACTTTGTTATTTTCTCTATCCACCTTAAGAAAAAATCTCTCTAAAAAACAACCAAAAAAAAGTTGGAGCGAAAATGGCAATATGGCTTGTTTGAAGGAACCAAACCTAGGATCGTTTGTTTGGATAGCAAATGTTATGCATTGAATACCCCAAATAGCACAAGAATATAAATAATAAGTAATGCTACACCTTGAGATTGATAAAAGTGGATGAATAGAAAATCCACTTCAAGGGGGCATCTATTGGAGATATTACACACTCACCTAGAATTATTTTCCTAAGTTTGATAGTCCAATGTTGAGAACATTTCTGTAGATGAGAATATTCTCTCTGTAGAATATTTCCCTACAATACAGGGTGCTCCTCTTCAACTCATAGTCAGTTTCACTTGGTTAGACTAGTGGAATTCACTTGTGCATGGAAACCTCAGTTTGATCATCAACAGTTTCATGTGTTTCTCTCACTTCCACACGTGTGACTTAGTTAACCTGTAATGAACCAAATGCTTAAATTATCATACCAGAACAGAAGCACACACCATGTACAAAATGTGAGAGTGGAACACAACTCCAAGATATAAAATTTACATAATAAATCCTTAAAGAAGAGGGGAAACCCCTCCAAATAACCAAATACATTCATACATCGAAATTCACCTCTCACAATAATGAATACATGATCTATATATGTACCTATTCACACTTGCACATGAGGCCCCATTTACTACTAGGACAACCCTACTACATATATATTTACACATTATATGTACAATTAGGCCAATATATCCCCCCCCTTGGGGTCATATCATATACATATAGCCCTATATATGCTCCCCTTGGGTCATAACATAATACCCTTCTTCAAAACGCTTTGTCCTCAAAGCTTTGTAATTAAAGGCTTCACATGTGATGAAACCAAGTAATATGATTTTCTTATGTTCTTGATTTCTTCATTCCATTGATGATGGTCTATCCATCTAACACCAATTCTTTTCGGTCTTAATCCTTGGTGTCTAGTTTTTGCATAATTTTCTTTCCTCTGATTCCATGCATTTTTGTTGTAACCTCTCCAATTTGTAGTGGTTGTTGGTCTCTGATAATATCTTGTTTAAGAGTGGTTTTGTGGTGCCTTGTTCCACGAATATCATCAATTATTCCATCTTCTTCCTTCATAACATTGATATTGACCTTCTTGTCTTCCTTGAAAAGTTTCCTGGTAATGAGGGTGTCGATATGGTTCTACTTTTGATGGTTTTTCTTCACTTTGCATGTGCATTTCATCTAAATTCTTTTCAAAGACAATGGAATCCTCTATTTTCCTTGCTTTCTCTTTGATTGTTCTAGCCTTAGAGATAATACTATCATATTTGGCATGTACATCCTCTAGATGGATTTCAACTTCTTCAAGTATCTTTTGGTGGTCTTCTTGAATCTTGTCTTCTTTCTCCTTTTGAAGCTACAATGTCACCCCATTTATCAAATTATGATGTCCTTCTTCAATTCTGGATTGCTTTTATGATTTTACCTCATCAGTATTTAAGGATTCCTCAACCTTCTTGTAAATTTCCTCTTCAAGTCTTTTGGTTGATTCTTCCTCCAAGATCCTTATTTCTTCTTGATTTTGACAATTCTTCCTTTATTATTTCAATCTCTTAACTTCTTCCAATAGTTTTTTATTATGGTTTCATAATCTACATATCTCTTCATCTTTCTTTTTCAAATCTTCCCTTGAATCATCCTTTTCCCACTTTTCTTTACTACTCTTTTTTTTCTTTAATTTCTTAACCTCCTTAATGAGTGATTCATTAAGGGATCGTATCTTATATAGCTCCTCACCCTTCTTCTAAATCTCTTCCTTTGCTTATTTTAATTCATCTTGAATTCTATACAATTCCTCCATTTTTGTGTCCCTAATCCATTTATCTGAGAAGGGTTTTTCAAATTCTTCCCATGTGGAGTAGACTTTGGTATCTTGATCAAGGTTTATCCACCACTTATAAGATTTACCATAAAAATTAAGGCTTGCTTGAAAAGGATCCTTGCAATGTTCTTTTATTGTCCTTAACCATTCCACGGGATCGCTTTCATCTTTATCTTCTTCCCCTGTAAATTTAGGTATTGCCATTGATTCTTAAGTGAGGTCTAACCCCAACCCTCAACTAACATCATTGATTGATCTCAAATAGTTATAATCCTTGTTTCCATATGATCTTCTATATTTTATATTTTCAATGGATTTTGAATTAGCTCAATTGGATATTTCAATCAAAAGTTGTGATTGTTTTAAGTGAACATACATTTGAAACCCTGATGTGGAGTTTGTCCTCCTAGCCGACCTTCCTTCTGATCTATCTCTTCAATTTCAGCCCTTCTGAGTCTAAAATTATGACATGTAGTACTCTAAAATGTCTTCTCCACAATGTCATAGGTCTGACAAAAATTGTATGTGTCAAATGAAATTTATGGTAACTTTTCCAAACCTTGTCGGTTTTTGTCCTTTCCAGGAGAGCGAACTTTATAACATGCCACACCCAATATTTGATATTAGAATCTGAAATTGCACCCAAAATACTAGGGAATTTAATATTTCCAATGAAATTTGTCTCAAGTAATTTGGATCTTCTATGAAAAATTCATGACTATTTTACCCGAAACACATGTTTGAGACTAGTTACAAGACTAGTAAAAAACCCTATCTTCCACGGGGTCTATCTCTGAAATTACAACGACCCAGAAGCTGAAATTTGTACCATAGGTACTTTAATAATTATTCTAAACAACCTATATATATATTTTTTCTAACGTGGCTCCGAGAAAAAGTTATAGCAAAAAATCCAAATTGACTTTCTTGAGGAAGCAAAACCCTAGGATCGGTGCTCTGATACCAAATGTAATGATCCAAATGATTAAATTATCATAATAGAACATAAGTACACACCATGTACAAAATGTGAGCATCGAGAACAACTCCAAGATATATAATTTACACAATAACTCCTTAAAGAATAGGGGAACCCCCTTCAAATAACCAAATACATTCATACATCACAATTCACCTCTGACAACAATGAATACATGATCTCTATATATACCTACTCACACTTGCACATGGGGCCCCATTTAATACTAAGCCGACCCTATTACATATATATTTACACATTACATGTACAATTACTCCCATATATTCCCCCCCATGGGGTCATATCATATACATATAGCCATATATATTCTCCCTAGGGTCATAACATAACTGATGATTGCATGGATCAATTAACTAGGACCATGTGGAAGTTCACTCCAGTGTATGGAAGTGAGTGTCTAGATCTCTCTAGATAACTAATATGGTGCATTAATTACTCATGTATCCTATATCTATTGTAAATTATTCACTCTTTCTGTGTGGAATACGATTAATACATTTTCTCACTCTTTTCTGTCCAATTTTTTTCTCTCGTCTTCTCTATTTTGCAAGATTTGTTCATTCTTCTGCTAGCTAGATCTCTTGTGAATATACTCACCACATTATACACGGTATCATATCCCACATGCCACTAACAAGGATCATCACCAACACTCTTTTGCAGGTACGAAAAATGGAACAAAGCAACGGGAAAAATGGAATCTATGTTTTACTAGTTGACAATCCTTCTCACGCCTCGTAACTATTTGGGTGGAAGCCAAAGATTCTAATTCTTCTTAGAAGTAGAGTCTTATACGAAATATCCATGACAATTTAAATAGAGTTTGATTCCTCCGATGAGAAAAATAGCTTTCTTAATAGACAAGATATGGCCATATGATGTATCTGCATGTTTGTTTCTCCTGAACTTTTCCATCAAGTATACGATGAATCAAAAGACTCAACTCCAACCAAATTATGGACTGGATTGGAGGTTCTATTTGGGAATAAGTAATATTGCATGAAAAAGGTTGACAAGATAGAGCAAGTAGAAAATCCACTAGAAGATCAATCATCTCAGTTTGAAGATCCTTCTACACAAGTATCTGCACAACTTTTTGTTCCATTCATTGAAGATGATGTCTACTCCATTTCAGATATTTTTTCTGAATTGCATACAAAATATATCATCCATGGATATCAATATCCATATGCAGACACTTTTTCATGCATCATTCATGCATCCCAGGAGCCACATGCAAAGACTCCCTTGCATGCATCTCAGGAGCCAAAAAGGGGCCCGCGCAAATCAGATTCAATCATGACATTTTTTTAGCATAATTTGTAGAAAAAATGGATGTCTAAATTCCTCTAGGAAAAATACCCTATTTCAAAAAAAAATCATTTGAAATGGAGTCCGGGAAGTGAAGTTATGAGCATTTTAAAATCCCCAAAATTTCAACGTTTTTCCGGAAACAGCCGCACAATTTTCAAATTTTCATCCAAACTTCATTTGGATATTCTTCATTACAAAAATAGAAAGTGGATATGTGTGGACATCTCACTATTGCATCTACTTCATCAGACTCATGTAGACATCTACATCTTCAACAAAATCTTAAACGAGCACAAACTTGCACAATTGTGAGGTCTTCGTGGAGTGAATGACATGGTTGCTTAACAACTATTTTTTATTCCTTCTCATATTTTTGTTTTTTGTTATGCATTGTACCTTGAGGGGGGTGGAGGGGGTTTCCCATGAGTTTTTCCCTCTTTCCTCATTTATATGCATTGTAAAATGGGTACCTAACATGGCCTTTGTTTTCGGGACCCATTTATCATGTACACCCTAGTAGTGTTCAGGGGGGGTGTTGGAGATATTACACACTCACATAGAATTATTTTCCTAAGTTTGATAGTCCAATGTTGAGAACGCTTCCTTATATGAGAATATTCTCTCTGGATATTATTCCCTACAATATAGGGTGCTCCTCTTCAACTAAGAGTCAGTTATACTAGTGGAATTCACTCATGCATGGCAACCTCGGTTTTATCATCAACAGTTGCATGTGTTTCTCTCACTTCAACACGTGCGACTCAATTAACTGATGATTGCATGAATCGATTAACTAACACTAGGTGAAAGTTCACTCCAATGTCTGTCAATGAGTGTCTAGATATATCTAGATCACTACTATGGTGCATTAGTTACCCATGTAGCCTATATCTATTGTAAATTATTCACTCTTTGTGTGTGGAATACAATTATACATTTTCTCACTCTTTTCTCTCTAAATTTTTATCTCGTCTTCTATATTTTGCAAACTATGTTCATTCTTCTGCTAGCTAGATCTCTTGTGTAGGTACTCACCACATTCTACAACATCCTCCTTTACACCTTATGTTTATAAACAAACTATTGTCAATATATAAAACTAGATATCATTGGTATATATAGGAGACAAAGGGTACAATTACAAATAATGAGCCTAGCATATCGATTAATGACAACAACAATACAACAATATCAAGAAAATGGCCAGATACTGAAGGCTTAATAGAACTTCATTCTTCAAACGAAAAATTGTAAACAAAATAAGACACGTACCTCTAAAATTGGGAAGTGGACTCTTGGCCATTAACCCCGATGAAAAGCCAAAACATTTCACAACATGGACTAGTGAGATCAACAAGATTTTGTACACAATATCTTTGTGGTACCTATTTAACTTGAGACCTATATTTAATTATCATGCAAAATCCAACATCTTTGGACCCTACAAAAGCATCTACATTCCATATTTTTTAATTGGCTCTTGCAACTTTAGCATCCTAATAAAAGCTATTGGTCTAAGAGGTACATCTAATTTTCCCTCATTTGACCCTTGTAAGTCTATGATGTGGGATAAAGGATTCAAAACACCTAACAATAACCTCCCTAAAATTGAAAACATCCGCAACATAACCTACCTAAACTAAGCTCAAAGTCCAAGCATTCTTTTCACTCCTCTCCTCCACTAGCAATCCAAGTATTGTCAATATATAGTCTAACAATGCAAGTTTTTTTCATGTGAAGCCAAATTGTTTAGTCTAACAATGCAAGTTTTTGTCAGGTGAAGCCAAATTGTTTAGTCTAACAATGAAATTTTTTGTCATGCGAATCCAAAGTGTTTATAGTGTCAACATAAAACAACTAAGATTTTGATCCAGGTGGACAATGGTAGCCACCTACCTATTCCAACTAACTCTTCTTGTCTGTTTTTAGTTCAACACATTCTTCTGTACTTCTTTGTAATTGTGGGTTCTACACTTATGGGGATGTTTGAATCCCTACACATCTTCCCGATGGATACTGGTGGCCTCTCACCTAATCCAATTGGCTTATTTTGTATGTTCCCATGTCAACACATCTTGTTGTACTTCTAGGGTCGTTTTGGATCCCTAAACAATGTTTTTTTGGCTTTCCATAGTCAAACTACAAGCATAGTCAAAGTTTGACGGTGTAATGTGTAGCTCTTTGAAATACCTTTCCAACGGGCTATCACACGCCTAAAACGAAGGTCGTATGCAAAAGTTACGAACCCGAGAAGTTGAGGTACCAACTTACCCATAGGGGCCCACATGACTTCTGGCGTTTCACCGCCTAGGATTAGGTTTTTGGATGTCTAGGTTTTTGACATTCACGAGTAATATCAAAAAGGCCTATGGAGCCTCATTGGAATCATTCTACTCAGATGGATGTGTGTTGGCACAGGGGCAGACCCAGTGTTCAACGCTCAAGAGCGCACCAACAAAACCCTAACTACCGACCCTTTCGACAACACCTGCGAAGCAGATGAAGTCTCACCCGAGGTAGAGGCAGGGGTGGTTGCAGGACTCAAATGTCTGTAACCTTAGCTGGGACACAGATCTATGATCACAATACTCTATCAAAGCACTTAGCACTTACAGTTCATCAATATTTAACCAATATCTACTTCGCAGATGAAACCCTAATTACAGAGCATCGCAGTATTCACCTAGATCTAGCATATTCAAGCACTAAGCACATTCACATAGGTTAGATATAACATTCATTCATATTATTAAGCACAAATCATCAACAGATCTATTTATCATTCATTCATATTATTAAGCACAAATCATCAATAGATCTATTTATCATTCATCTATATCAAAGCACTTAAGTAAGTAAACATATAAACACATCAATACATCACACAAAGCATATCAACATAGGATATACATGGTTCACCCTTATCCCGGGGCTACGTCCACCAACTCTTCTTCTTCTTTATTGTCTTATGTCAATCATCTACATGCATAGAGCCACAAAATCCTACTCCACATAGGATAGGAGATCCGCACGCACTCTTCCAAATCCTTCTTCCTCGAGCTAGGTTACAACACAAAGAATTTAGACAGTCTCTTACAATCACTTGCACTTAGCCTTGCAAGCCTCACACAATATGCACGAAGCATTTACAACTATTACTTGCACTTAGAACTTAGCATCACACACTTTCCACTAGCTTATATCGCTTAGCCATCTATTTATACATTACAGAAGAGGCCTAAACATGGGTAAACCCATGGGCCGACATCCCCATACCCGTTACATAAGCCCAAAACCCAAAAAGCCTCAATAAGGGTTCGAGATCCACGATCTCCGCTTCGACTTGCGCTCCACCTTCGATAGCCTGTCGAAGTCCCAAAATAGGTCAAACATGACCAAGGATCCTCAAAACTTGGTCAAGGGCCAACAATGCATGTATCAACCACATCTCTTCTCAGAGATACCTACCACCATTCAAGCAAGTGTTTCAGTTCTTCATTTTTACAGTTTCAACCTATTTCATTTATTCAATAGAAGATATTGTTCACTGGATATCTATGTTATTCTTCATATCTCTATGTTTATTGTATCTAGTATGTTAATCAATTTGTTC
This sequence comes from Picea engelmannii, assembly GCA_009831015.1. Classification (NCBI taxonomy): domain Eukaryota; kingdom Viridiplantae; phylum Streptophyta; class Pinopsida; order Pinales; family Pinaceae; genus Picea; species Picea engelmannii. The sequence continues at coordinate 105,973 of ML785387.1, forward strand.
CGCTCCTAAATCCAGATCAATGGTATCAAAACGATCTGCTCTTCATTTATTTTTCTTCATGCATGTCCCCGACAAGATATGGGTACAAGAAGTTGGGACTCGAACCAATCGAGCCGCTGTAAGATCGGTTGCGCCGAGCCCGAGAACAACTCATGGGGGAAGAAAAGAAAGATGATGGAGTAGGAGATCCTATTAAAATGTTGCTCGAGGAATCCCTCACGTGATAAAGGAACGAAATGATGGACAACATGCGGCATATTCAGTAGGTTCTGAGCACTCTGCGACAACACAAGCTATATGCCAACTTGGAAAAATGCTCTTTTGGCATGAACATGGTTCAATACTTGGGCTACATTGTTGATGAGCATGGGGTACATATTGATCCAACTAAGATCCAATTCATCTATGACTGGCTAGTCCTGACCACACTAACCGCGCTTCAAAGCTTCTTAGGACTTGCCAACTTCTACCGACAGTTCGTGTTGGGATTCTCCCATATTGCATGGGCCCTCAGCTAGGTGACCAAGGGTGGTGGAAGGGAAAATTTCATGTGGGGGAAGGAACAACAATGAGGAGTAGATGATCTAAAGCATCGATTTTTCTCAACTCCAACACTCTCCTTGCCCAATCTGCAACAATCGTTTGAGATTGAGACTGATGCATATGACTATGTTGTAGGCACCGTTCTCACTCAACACGGTCATCCGGTGGCATATCATAGTGAGACACTCTCATATATTGTCTGGAAATACCCTACCTATGACAAATAAGTATATTCCATTGTACAAGTCTGTCGTCAATGGAAACATTACATTATGGGAAAGGAGACAATCATCCACACTGATCACAAGCCTCTGCAGTTCATACAGACATAGGGGAAATTGTAGAATGACCACCATAAGAAGTGGTCCACCTACCTGCAGTAGTTCCATCTCAACATCAAGTATAAGACATGGATCTCAAATCGTGTCACTGACTGCCTCAGTTGACCTCACGTGGCTGCACTCACCATTGTGCTCCATTGTTGTGGACATGAGGCATCTAAGTGGTCCCAAATTTATCAGAAAGATCCAGAATTCATCACCACCTATCAGCTCTTGGGTACAAGCACAACTGTCACCAGTTTTCACATTCAAAATAGACTATTATGCCATCTAGGCCATCTCTGTGTTCCTACAAGCGAGCATGCAAACCTGATTTGGGAATCCCACTACAATCAGATGGCAGGACATTTTGGCATGGAGAAAACTATTATCGTTCTTCAAAAACATTTTTATTGGCCAAAACTTCGACAGGACATCAACAAGTATATCATACCTTGCACTACCTGTGCCATTGCCACACTATCCATTAATAATCAAGGCTTGTACACCCCTCTTCCTACTCCCGATAAGCCTTGGGAATCCATCTCAATGGATTACATGTCTAGCCTTCCATCCACCAGACAAGGAAATGACTGTGTACTTGTTGTCGTTGATTGGTTTTTGAGGATGGCCATCCTCACAGCCTGGAAGAAGAATATCACATCAAAAAATACTACCAAGATCCTCTTCGAACGAGTGTGGGTCCATTTTGGGATACCACAGACCATCATCTCCGATCGGGATAACAGGTTCCTCATCACATTTTGGTCGAGTTTCTGGTCACTATTTGACACCAAGCTCACTAAATCCACTGCTTTCCACCCCCAAATAGAAAACCAAACCAAGGTTGTCAATCAAATGATTGTGCACATCCTGCACATGTACAACTCTAAGCATCCACATACATGGGATGAGAGTCTCCCCTATGTTCAACACAGTTACAACATGGCTCTCCATAGCTCCCTTGACCATAGCCCATTTCAGGTAGGGTTGGGATTCCAAACCTTGGGTCCCATTGATGTTTCACTACCTATTGCCACCACATAGACAAACTCTTCCCATATTTAGTCTGATACCAAAAAAGCCACCAGATTCATTGAGCGTATTCAACACATTCGCCAACAAGTCCAAGAGATTTTGCAGAAATCCAATGCTAAGTACAAGAAACGCCATGATCAACACAGGATATCACACTAGTTTCAGGCTGGAGACAAATTCTGGTTACATTTGCAGTCTCACAGGGCCCCATCAGAAGCTCCACCCACTTTGCTATGGGTCTTACACTATCACGAAGGCTATGGGTAGCAATGCTTTTGAGCTCAACACTCCACCTTTCCTTGGCCTGCACCGAGTGTTCAATGTAGACCTCCTTTGGCCATATTTTCCACCATTATTGGACACCTCAGAGATCGCAGAACAACTGACACCAATAGAGCTCAACCCTGACTACATGGAACAAGCATCCACTGATCAAATAGTGGACACATAGATCAAGGAACTCGCCAGCAGAGGATCCTGTTGAAAAGTCAACAAGAAACATGTGCCTAATTTACTTTTCCCTTAAATAAATTGGACAGTAAATATTAATCTATTATCTCATAATTACTTGAAATAATTAACTCAAATGCCAAATCAGTTAACTATGGGAAATTCGAGTTCAAAGGTTGACTAGTAAGACATGGAGGTGACTTGAAGTTGTAACAGAGTTATAAGTGTAGTTATGAGAGTTGTGAAGTAGTTTAACTTAGTTAAGTGAGTTAAGCCCAGTTGTACTAGTTGTAACTGAACTTACACTAGTGAGAGTTCAGTGAGTTAATTATTAATTAATTCAAAATCAGTGAACTCACATGCAACTGAAGATTCGCCATGGTTAACTACATGCATGTCAGATCCAGTGGAGACCTAGTTGAGATAACAAGTGAAAGGGACAGTTTGGCTATCAATTGTGATTTGAGTGAAGTGCACTCGTGCAATCACACATGCAGTGGATATGCTCATGAGAATGTGCAAACTAGGCAATTCGAATTGATTGTGAGAATTCTAATTGCAGGGAGTGTGCAGAGGAGGTAGGCTGTCTAGAGACAAAATATTGGCACATGAATTTGTCAATTTTTGTATGACAGTGTGAAACGATTGTATTGTACTGAGAGCTCTTGGATTAGAGCTTTGTATGAGATTGTTTCATGATCCATGATATACATAATATATGATAGTGGGGGTTTTAGCTTTATGTTTTCCCGGAAAAACTTTTGTGTTATGTGTTCTTGATATTTCACTTTGTGATCGTGGTTTAAATTTCCGCAAGAATATTAGTAGAAGCAATTATGTATTTAACATTGACATATAATTGTTAGATCAGGAGAATCGTAGGAAATACATTAATTGTATTTAAATTTCTACATGGTATCAGAGCCATGGAGCCACGAAAGTGAGGTGCAAAAATAATAGTATTTTCGCAGGTTCCGTCTCTAGCAGGGTGCGACGGCATTCTCAGAGTGCATTACAGTGCAAACTTCCTTAAGAAGAGGTGTGAACTTCCTTAGGATTCTCGCAGGCTGCTTAAAGGAGAACTGCAAACCTCCCTCACCCCACTGTGCATTACAGTGCGAACTCCCTCAAAATTTTTGCAGGCTGTACACTGGTGAGGTGCGAACTTCCCTCAGGCTAGTAACTGGTCAGGTGTGAACCTCCCTGGGCAAGAAGGATTGCAGCAGTTGAGTTTGTGGTTGGATAAAATTCGAATTTGTAGAAGGACTTTCTTGGTGTTACAGTTGATTCAAGATCAAAATGTCTTTCATTGGCCAGAGGTTGGAGTATGCACTTGAAGGCAACTCTAACTACATTACTTGGAAGGACAGGATGGAAGCAGTACTCGAAGACAATGGCTTGAAGGAATACATTGACAAAGATGTTCCTAATCCATATGTGACATACACTGCAAATCTTGATGCATGAAAAAAGAAAGTGGCAAAGGTGAGGAGGATTCTGTTGGAGGGAGCACAAGATCACATTGTCTCAAGTCTCCATGGGAAAGCCACACCACATGCAATGTGGAAGGTTTTGACGGATCTGTTCCAAAACAACAACAACCATAGGAAATTGGTGCTCAAAGGTAAACTCAGGAAGATCAAGATGGAAAAGGGTGACTCCATTCCAAAATATCTCACGAAGTATGTCCAATGTCGGGATGAGCTTGGAAGTGTGGGAATAACAGTCACTGCTGATGATTTGGTGAGCTTGGCTCTCCTAGGACTTCCCAAGAGTTGGCACAGTTATCAAGACTCTATCAATGGAAGGGAAAAATTGCCAAATTGGGAACGACTATGGTCGGATCTAATGCAAGAGGAGTTCAGGTGGAACACCAGAGATGGATCTTCATCAAAGCGTGATGATGAAGAGGATTGTGCTTTGACTGCCAAGGCAAGGAAATGGAAAGGGAAGAAATTCCATTTAAAATCCAAGTCTAAAGTCAAGAAGCTGGATTTGTCCAAAGTGAAGTGTTTTCATTGTCATGAACATGGGCATATCGCTACTAACTGTCCGCAGAAGAGGAAGAACAAGAGGGTTGCTGGAGCTGCAACTGGTGAGGCTCTTGTCTCGCAATTTGAACTTGAATTCTCTTTGATCGCATGCATGGCTTCAAGTGCATCGAGATCGGTGTGGTATTTGGATAGTGGCGCTTCCTACCACATGACGGGAGATAAAGAGTCTTTCAGTGACTTGGAGGAGAAAGATCTCAAAATGCATATAGAGATGGGAGATGATGGACGGTACAGTGCGACTAGTATTGGTACCATTACCTTTCAGAGGGAGTCAGGTAAACCATTTCAATTGAAAATTTTTATGCATGTTCCAGGTCTGAAGAAAAACCTAGTCTCAGTCGCAATGTTGGAGGACAAAGGCTATGACGT